>WTXE01000308.1:0-28673 GCA_022496225.1 Russula aff. rugulosa BPL654 | reverse complement strand
CAGCAATCGGAGATTTTCGTCCCTTAAATTGGGTATGACCACGCGACGCTGATTCTTTCAGTTTCAGAGCTGGCCTAGAGGACGTGTAGATGCATCGCTGCATCATGGCGACGGTGAGGAAAATTTAACAATCTGATCCGTCAAAGTCCCTACTAACCGTTAATTGTGGGAGATCTTCAAGGTTAGGATATTCGCGACCTTGGGTCCTTCTCTGCCAAATTCACAGCATCAAAGCCAGACATGCGACGCTTGATCTTGCCTTCCAAGACCTTGTCCCAAAATTCCAATTCAGAGGGAAGGGCTCCGGATTCAGTAGAGAATGCATTTCCGAGTCCAACCCTGGGCTCTGTGGCGGTGTCTCGTTACTACCCGTTGACGACGGTGTGTCGGGTTCCGCTGAGAAGCCTAGCAGACCCGGAGAACGGTCCTCTGATGGCTCCGGCTGACTGAGGTGGGGCGGAGGTGGTGGTGGAGGTGAAAGAGAGCCGACCATTGGCATTGATCCCACCGGCAATCGTGACCCTGTTGGCCATCCGGGCTCGGCGGCACATAGTGATTACCTGTTGACGAGAATAATGTGTAGGTTCTCTCTGGGAAGCCTGGCGGACCTGGAAAATAGTCCTCTGATGGCTCGGGTGGGGCGGAGGAGACAGAGGAGGTGGACCAGAGCCGGCCACTGGCATCGACCCCATTGGCAATCGCAACCCTGTTGGCCATCCTGGGTTCGGCGGCACATGGTAGTTATTAATTGACGAAAATGAGTAGGCTTTTACTGGGGAGCCTTGCGGACCCGAAGAACGGTCTTCTGATGGCCCTGGCTGACTGGGGTGGGGCGGAGGAGGTAGAGGAGGCGAGAGAGAGCCGGCCACTGGCAATCGCGACCCTGTTAATAACCCCGGGATATCCGGTGGGGGTGGGGGTCTGTCCGCGTGCCTGTGCTGTCCCGCCAACTGTTCCGTTATCTGTGCTATCTGCGACCACGGTATGTTCAATATCTGCGACAACAAATCTGTTGGGTCCGGGCTTGGCGGCGGTGCATGGTCCGGCTCGGGTACATTCGGTGACCCCCAGTCCCATTGTCCTGCAAGCATACAGTTGTCACATTCCCTGTTACATTCGCATCGAAGCGTACTTCACGTACTGCTGCAGGAGCCGCGAGCGTTAACTTGATGATGGAAAGTATAAGAAGGATCCCAGTGAGTATCTTGTGCCGTCGCATATTCGTGAAATACGTGACGTAGGTTAGATGACGTTGTCAGTTGAGGAATCAATCAACGAAAGAAACGAAGTCCAGAACAAACGAAAGGGCTAAAGATCAAATAAGGTTATCAATTGAAGTGAGGGAAAGGGCACACGCACTATCCAGTACCCGAAAATGTTAAGCGGAGAAAAGAGCCAGTGAAAACGCCTGCAGTCCGCAGGAATTGGCAAGACTTTATATTGTCAATGCTGTGAAATTAGTCACTGATGCGAGTCCCGGATGCGACTTGGCAATCAATGGATCGATATAATATCCCATACGATAAATGCAGTGCAAGGGAAGCCTAGTTAAACGTGCAGAAGTTCGAGCTGAATCACTTATCGCACTTGAGTCCGTTGATCACGTCCGCTTCCGCGGGGTCTCAAATTACGGTGGTTCTGCTGGCCTAAGACCTAACTGTGTGACCGCTCGCTCCGAATCGCCAGGTACAGCCGATTACTGTAAGCAATTGCCGAGAGGCTGCATATAGAGCGAGCGCTCGCACACTGTTTGCATGCTTTGATCAACGATCAGTTGTTGGATTCATAACATAAGACAACTCTCACAGTTCGAGATAGATGGGGAAGGACGACTGTCAGAATGTAGAATAGCGTGCAGGTAACTCCATGTTGGAAAAGGGACACATAGTCTGCACGAGAGCCTTTGGAGCCAATATAATGGAACAGGTCAGACAAGGGGGACATGGACAGTGGTTCCACCCCGATGCCGAGAATGTGCGAGAAGGGTATAGATGTGCGTCTACAAGACTAAATACATGTGGAGGACCTACTGTCGAAGTCTGAGTTGGTAAGGTAAAGGTTATGGTGGTGAGGTGGTCACCGTGACGTCACTGAGATGTCGGGGGAAACTTGTGGATGTACGCGTCGTTGTTGCACTGGAGGCATAGAAAGAATTGGGGGAAGTCGTTAGTACGATTAAATGCTAGAACTAAATGAAAGAGAGGCATACGAGTGCCGTGTAGCGGTGACGCGAGGGGAGAAAAGAAGGGCACCTGATTCAGTCACAGATCCCACTCAGATCCCGCACAACCTGGTTCCCCGACATGTACAAATGGTTGTGGAAGTGGTATATCTACTAAGCTGGAGGCTGTGAGAGAGAGAAAAGTCGTCCAAGATAAGGGAGTACAACTCCTGCATCTTGGACGACTTTCCTCAGTAGGGAGAACAGAAGGAGGTGAGAAGAGAGAACGGTGACGTTGCGGACATTTGAACCACTACTAATAGTATTTAGTAACCTCCGCCAAGTCGCATGAAAAGCACACATCATTCACCGGTCCTCCGTAATTCAACGCCAACGCTAATGTGAAATTGTGAATGTGAATGCTAATGTTACATTAGTGCAGGCCGCGAAGATCAGAAAGTTGGTGGCCGCGGCCGCGGCGGTAGCGGCGGCAAAGTCTAAATCAGCGTGAAGTCTTAAGTCTGGAGTGTTTGGCCCGGCCCGGGCCAGGCTTGCCAGTACTGTGCTCTTCTGACTGTGCATGCAGCGGTATGGAAGCCACGGTACTGCTGGCTGGTGGTCCGCGACGTGCTCTTTTACCACTAATACAATGCTGCGAGTGCGAAATGGGTTTGCACAATTTGTCAAAGTCAGAAGACAACTTCTTTGACAGTCACACTGTGTACAATACGACCCGTGATTTGAAGTTCACAGAAAATTATTGTTATGTGCTCTTTCTACACAGGCATAGATATACTTTCACATACTGTGACGACCGACTATCGAAAACATTGCATGGTATTCATTCAAGATAGTAAGACTGCCAAAAAATGATCAATCTCAACATAGATCGCGACCGCAATCACCTCTCTTCGAACATATTTATCTTGGCCCAAAGGACCGGTCTGGGTTAAGTCACAGAGCATTTGGGGGTATTAGAGGGATAGCATAAAGCCCGCGAAGTAGGCGTCGAGCGCCGCGGGCTCGTCAAGTGGTGCAACAGTGCCGATATACCCGTCCGGACGCACGACGACGAGCGCACCCGCACTGCGACTGATGCCGTATCGTTCATGGATCTTACCACCGCGGGTACCGGTAATGTCCGTATCGTCAAGAAGGACCCTATAACGGCAAATCAATACGATAATTTATCACCCGCGCTCAGTGAAACTCACTTGCTCCAGTGCGGCCGCAGCACGGGGGGAAGTTCGAGATAATTGGCTGTATTTTTGCTGCCCTGCAGGACCGTGATGATCTCGAAGGCGTCTTGGTGGTGCTTGTTCAAGAAACACTCTGGACGGTTGAGATATGCGGCAACGCCGTGCGCGTGTGCGTGATTGCCGGGGAACACGAAGAGCTTGAAGCGAGCATTGGAAGGCGCAAAATCTTGTATGTTTACCTCACGTGCATCAGCAGCGCGAACAAGTATATGCGGGAGAAGGCGTTGGCCGATTATGAGGTTTGACGCCGCAGATTGATGCGTCGCGTTGATGAGCGTGGAAGGCGCGTAGTGTACACCAACGCCAGATGAGAAGTCTCCGTAGCTTTGGAAAGCTCTAGGTGACAGAAAGATGATAAAATTGTCGGTCGGCACGAGAAGCAAGGGAAAGGCTAACCCGATGAATTCCTCGTGTGTTGGACCGTGTCCTTCGCTATCTACGCGGAGCTTCTCGGAGAAAAGCGCAGAAAAGGTCTTGTCGAAGGCGATCAGGTCTTGCGCATATTTCCGACGTTCAAACTCGTACTGGAATGCGTAGATCATCAGGCCTCAGGAGGGGAAAGGCAGATCCGTAGTATTATGTCTAGACCCACCGTCTTGAGAAGCGAGATATCTGCCCAGCCACGTAGTACGTGCGCCAATTTCCATGCTGACAGCGCAATTAATGTTACAACGTCATAACAGGAAGAAAATCCGCGGTGCGAACCAAGGTTATGCGTGTCATTCATGCTGGCATTCATACCCTGACCGGCTTTCGGAGAATGTGTGTGGCAAGCGTCGCCAGCGATGAAAACCCTCTCGTTGGCCGTGAAGCTTGAGGCGACTCGTTGCCCAACTAGGCGATGAAGAATCAGAAACTGTCCCCGCGGATTTCAGAACAGCGAAAATGAGAGCTCTCACTCTGATAGATCGTCCACCACTCGATCTTATCTTGCACCGCGTCTATTGTGTATGGCCTAAATGTCTTCTTTGCCACCTCAAGCAAGCGTTCCGGGCCATAACGACCAAGATTTACGCGACCTGTCTCAGGGTCCACAGCGTCCGTGTCGGAGAGTTGAATGTAAACCCGAATCTTGTCTCCCTCCCGTGGAATCACCATACAAGAGCCATTTGCAGAGTGGATGGCTGATTTGTTCCGCGTGTCCGGAAAGTCGGTCTTTTCCGAAGGGACCATATCCACGACTCCCCAGAGAAAATCTTCGGCTTAATCAGAAGGGCGAGAAATGGGGGCCTCGAGTTACGTATTGCGCACCGGTTTGCTCCCCATCCATGGAGATGCCGAGTGTCTTCCGCACCCACGAGTGCGCCCCGTCGGCGCCAACAACAAACTTCGCGCGTACGATTTCTGCGTCATCGCCTGATTCCTTGTCCAAGTGTCTTAGCACGACCTGCGGGTGTGGACAAATAAGTTCACTTCAAGGACAATACAACAAGTCAGCAAATCGGGAAAGTGCCGAACCTTAACGGGGTAAGCGTGAGGGTCGGCAATTTCCTTCGGATCCTCTGATATTTGGAGAGAGACTGGAACGATTGGACGCTCGACTTCTAGACCGTCCTTCCTCATGGAGTCCAAGAACAGACTCTCTATCTCCCCTTGATGCAACGTAGCCTCATATGGATAGCGCGCAGTAGAGGCTGTTACATCTGGCACGCGCCCAATGCACTAAGTCGGGGCCACAAATTAGCCGAGAAAAAAAATGGAGGAACACTCTACGAAAGGGTTCAGACCTCGATTCCATTTGGGCCTGGTTCATAAAAAGCCTGCAGAGAATTATGTAAGCTACGTGGACCCGAAGACGAGTATTCCAACTTACCGCCATGACCATCATCGCTGCTTGACTGAGAAGACGGTCGGCAAGGCCATAACTCTGCGTTGAGGTATACTGCATGAGCATATCCTCGGAAAAGATGGGAATGAAATGCTTGACTTGCCTGCAGCACTTCGATGGTTCGTGGTTGGATGCCGTCTGCTTGCCCGGCAGCGACCTTGAGTGGCCTACAAAACGGAGGATCGGGTGAGATTGAGTGGTAAATATTGCGGTCATCGACATAGTGTTCACCGCTTGTCTATGATCCGGACGTTGACCCCGGCATGAACAAGCGCATTTGCGCACATAACCCCTGCGGGGCCGGCCCCCAATATGAGGACGTCTACCTGAGAGACACCTGACATGATGGTGGGAGGTGGAAAAAGTGTTAGTCTAGCCGAGATGTAAAGAAGACACTTATAACGCTTCACTAACGCTTTACTCCATGGCAGCCGGACGGACCATCTCAAATGGTGCTGATTAGGACATCTCAGACCTTACTACGCACAGCGGGAAATGCCGATCCACAGTGTACCATTACTCAATCAGACAGACGAAGCAAATAATAAATACACAGATGTCGTCTAGACAGACCACCGAAATAAGTGACTCGATCGATCTACACCTCATCATAAAGGACGTTTTGTATTAGCCGAGGGTCCTCGCTGCCTTCTTTGGTCATCATAATTTCCCGTACCTATCGGAGGCACATGTGAATAAGAATGCGATAATTACAACGGGTTGACAGCATAGAGAAAAGTACCTCGGGCGGTGGATTGAGTCCGAGGGCCGCCGCGCGCTCCCAACGTTCCAGTCGCGTCACTCCGACGCACGGTCCATATTCATATGACCTAGTTGAAACAGGCACGCGGACATTTGAGTTTTGAGTAGTAAGGCGAAGGCAACAGATAACGCGCTACTCACAGGTCGAAGATGCGTAAGATGTGGTGTACAGGAGATTGATCCTCTGCATGGACTGCAACCAAGAGTCGGTATCAGCTAAAAATAATGAGACTGCGACGAGGGGACGACGGACCGGGCTTGATGTTTCCCATCTTTGCTCGAGCCTGACCGAAAGCCTTGTTCCATCGTGGATCCGAAGTATCCAACCGTTCGCGCTCCAAGACTTCTGTGGGTTCTTTCTCTTCTTGCTCAGGCTCTGGGTCAGGTTCGTATTTCCGCTTGCCGCCGATACGGATGGGTGCAATTGTGGGGGGTTCAATGGAAGTGATGGCGGTCTTCCCCTTAAGACTATCTTTGGCGCCGCTGCTGCCGCTGCGCTTGGCAGAGGCGAAGGATAAGGTGCCCTGTTTCAAGCCAGCCGAGCTCGATGAGCGTTGTGCATTGGTAGATCTCTGCGGGGCCATGATGGTTGTGGTCGTAATTGGATTGGTCAAGTGGATGGTTGAAGTTGTACTTCGTGACACTAATCTGATGTAAGCAGTAATGACAAAATTGATTTGACAAGGCCGACTAGCTCAGTTGGTTAGAGCGTCGTGCTAATAACGCGAAGGTCTTGGGTTCGATCCCCACGTTGGCCATTAAATTTTTTTTCCTGTTGTCTCGGCGTCTTTGATCGGCTGTGTTACGGTCGCTGTTTGTCACTGGATGATCATTGTTGCCCGCGATACCCGTCACTTCTTCTAGACTCATATTCTACCTAGTGTTGCTTCCAGGCTGAGGCAACTACGGCATTTATGGAGTCCAGTCAACTTTTTTACGCGGTTCTTTTCGCGCTCATCATAGGCCTGGCATTGGTGAGTCTCAATGAACGAGGGTAGAATCCGGCATGGACGTGATGAACATCGTTATCATCCTTGTTCTTAGAGCCATGGGCCGTCGCTCTGACGTGCGCCGAGGCGAAGACGAACATTCATGGGCACGACACTATTATGCCATAGTTCTGATCCATTCATGCTCCCGTTTACGACGGGCTTGTGGCTTGTGATTTCTAACTGTTACCTGGGTACTCATGTCTTCCACCCAGGCATATCTCGCACTCCTCGCATGGACACCCCCTCCGCTTTACGAGCTTCCATCAGAAAAGCAGTATCGTGCACCCAAAGACCCCAAAACGTCTTGCCCACTCCCGTCCATAGACGATGCTGCCTCTTTAGACCTCAGCATCATCATACCCGCCTACAACGAGACCAAGCGTCTACCATCAATGCTCTCATCGACCCTCGAGCACCTCGCATCCTTCCCAAAACGCACCTTCGAGATCCTCATCGTAGACGATGGCTCCTCCGACGGCACAGCCACGTTCGCACTAAAGCTCGCGGCAGAACAGTATCCGAAAGCCGATATCAGAGTCGTGCAGCTGGAGCGTAATCGTGGGAAGGGAGGTGCCGTGCGTCATGGCATGTTGCATGCGCGCGGGCAGAGACTACTCATGGCCGATGCGGACGGCGCTAGTCGCTTCGCGGACGTCGAGTTGTTACTGGGCGCGCTTGACGATCTCGCACCCGTAGGGACAGAGGGAGCACTAGGGATCGCGATTGGGAGCCGCGCGCACCTCGTTAAGACTGCGGCTGTCGTCAAAGTGCGTTCTTTTTTTTGGCTTTGCTAATCGATACCGTTGCTGACGACGCGCAGCGGTCCCTCCTGCGTAACTTCCTCATGTACGGTCTGCACACCATCCTACGCATCGCGGGCGTCGGGCACATTCGCGATACGCAATGCGGCTTCAAGCTATTTTCGCGGGCGGCGGCACGCGCTTTGTTCCCGCGGCAGCGTCTTTCTACATGGATATTTGACGTCGAGCTGCTGCTGCTCGCCAAGACGCTGCAGATTCCCGTCGCTGAGGTGCCGGTGACGTGGCATGAGGTCGCGGGGAGCAAGCTTAGCGTCGTGAAGGATTCTTTGCAGATGCTGCGCGATTTGTTGGTACTCCGGGCGAATCTACTGCTTGGGCGGTGGAGTACGAAGGAGAGGGAGAAACTCAAGGCGGACTGAGGTGGATACCCTATAAAAGTCGCCCTTTCGAAGCCTTGCTATATCTATTTGTTTGCTGTCCCTCACTTTCTTTCTGATTGCCAGGTTCATGCCGATAACCAAATCTTCCCGTGCAAATGAACATGGGCTGTTTCGGGCTGAGATAAGTGGCAACGACTTGACAGGTTATGCCGGGGCCGCACTCGACATTTCTGTGATGCTCAAGAAAGGACATCGCTGCCGTGAAGACAGATTTAGTCTCTTGGAGGCTAACGTGAGAAGAAACTGTGAAACGACATATTTCGTGATCGCAGTAAACGCACAAACCTGTGTGGCACTGTGGCCCTCGACGTCTCGGGTGCCACTTCGAACTTTGGTCACCTGGGCTGTCAATTTCGACCGTAAGCTCAAACTTCGCGGGTATGGCGTTGACCATTTGCAGAGACGTCGCGGACTCCATGTAACTTGTTCGCTTTTTTTTCGCACTTCCCGACATTATTAGCTGATCGAATTCGATCGAACCTCAATCCTGGGCCGTTTTAGTCACGAGTATAATGCCGTGACGGGACTGTTAGTTTTAAATATAGAACTCCAGCACGTTCCATTTAAAGCGGATGGCTTGCCCTCAGCTGACTTAGTGTAATTGCTAACAGTCAGCGCTTGCTTCAAGGTCCACGCCATCATGTTCATTTAATGTTTCTAAATCCAGGTTCAATACGCCCGCTTGGTCTAGTTGTAGGCAAAACCCCATGCCCTAATGGATTGGTGGTATTGCCATAGATGGTATCCTCCAGAAGCCGCCTTGGCTCGGCATGGCCTCCGAGTCGTTCCTGTCAAACACTGCCCACACGCCCGATGGGATTGTCCCTGTCTCGTCTCGCCACATCCGGCACTTCCAAGGCATGGCGGTGCTACAAGACTGTCGAATAAATGAGAATTGTGAGTCCCAGCTTAAGGGTCGCCGTCGCCCTCCCTACCCACGTCTCTCTCTCACAGTGAATCATTGCAGCTCTATTCTCTCCCAGTCCGTGTTCTGCGAAGACAAGGACAATACAGTATCATCGAAGGATTAGACTATGGCCGATAAGTGTATTGACTCAAACTCCGATATAGCAGGGATCGGTGTTAGCCCGCGGCGCCCTGCGCGCGCTTCCGTCAACTTTGCGTATTCTGACTGACCACTTCCCCAGATCCGCGTTAATTTCTACGTGACGATACTTCTTACCGCGATCACGCCAGAGAACGGACATACAGATGAACTTCTGGATGGACTATACAAGAATTCCGTTATCAATGGTCTCAGTCTCGTCATCACCGCCGTCATACAGACCATAGAGCAGCAGTTGGACCTTTATCATGCTATTTTTGTGATGCAGATCTTATTCTCCCTTAATTTCGTCTATGGATACGGTATGGCTTACATCTACTCAAGCATTAATTTCGAAACATTGACTCGAAAGTGGGGTGGCGTAGGTCAGAGGAGGTTCATACGATCTGACCAGAAAGATTTCCGCATGAAGATCTTCATTGGGTTCCAGACTCTCACTACCGTGGTGTTCACTGTCTGGTTGCTGTACGTGTGGATCAAAGGCAGCAGCTTTGGTTCGCAGCCGAACTGCAATTACCTCGTCAAATACGTTCTGTTCTTTGCCGACGTCAGGGCGACCGTGACCTGGCTACGGGTCCTGTTCATCATGAACCTCGTTATGACTGCCTGTACGCTATCGTTCAGGTTTGCCGCCATTCTTTCCGAGCATATGGCGCAACTACGCAAGGAAATTCACAAATTGACCCACAAGTTGACGAACCGGACGAAAGTATGGCATGTCATTGCTCGCACAGAACCACAAGAATCACGAGAACCAGAAGAACCAGAAGAACCAGAAGAACAAAGAAGTATCGATGATGGTCCACTTCCCAGATATCAGAGATATGTGACCTTTTCCCTAGTGTAGGTTCCTCAAATCGCGTCTCTAACTCACGAAATCTGAAACCTTTCCCCATCTCATAAGATATGCGGTGTACGGTGTTGCGACCCTCGAGTTGATCGTACGTGTATTCCCATTGTCAAGGAAAAGGAATGCACACTCATGCGTACCGTAGGCTCATCGCAATAGCTCGAATATCAAACCTGGCGAGAACGCCTGGGGCTTCGGTCAAATCATCGCTGTTATCTTGACTAT
Organism: Russula aff. rugulosa BPL654; assembly: GCA_022496225.1. Lineage (NCBI taxonomy): Eukaryota > Fungi > Basidiomycota > Agaricomycetes > Russulales > Russulaceae > Russula > Russula aff. rugulosa BPL654. The sequence goes on along the minus strand of WTXE01000308.1, from coordinate 18,329 downwards.
AGGAAGCCTCATTGACATAGCGGTGCTTCTTCGTGATCGCTATGCGAGGGAAGAAACGCTCAGCGAAGGAGATCCTAAATCCGAACCTGACGCTTGATGCCATCCCGCACAGGAACTGCCGTCGGCTCTGGAAGGTCCTTGCTGAACCTTCTTGCGTATACCAACAAGATAATCGCGGCATACCCTGTTGCTTATTTCTTATTTCTTTACACTTACAGGGTTGGCTAAGCAGCATTGTTAATTCTTTAGGCTGTTGTCTTCTTATAATTCGGGGATTCATATATATATACTTGATTAGATTTTATTTCGAGTCTGAAGCCGATTTGCGCAATGACAATTCAATTATGACATCATGCACTGCTGAGAAACTCGCTGAGCAGCCCTCTTTCCTACGACAAAATTGCCTCGCCTCAATTGAATCGGAACGGATTCAACATCTTTTCGTCTTGCCATTGACTCTGGAATTGTGCTGCTTAAGAATATTTGTAAATCCACTTATGATGCCACATGATATGCGCGGGTGACGCGAGACATCGCGGGCCGATCGAACCCTGACTCGGAGGGCCCGACTCGGACTCGGATTTGATTTATACCACATCCTCATGCCCGTGGGACTACCAATGTTCTATTGTAAACGCATGGGTTACCCCTAACCGACTATCAGACCGTCAAAAATACTGTTGGCATGGACGCACATGTCTTCTTTCCGCGACAAAACTTGAAGAAACTACGCAAGGTCGTCCTTGTGAGTTTGGCTTATTTCATTCGAGTTGTTGTTAATTATCCGTAGATGGTGTCCTGTGGGTAACATGGCCTCGTGTTTATCACGCCATGCCTAGGTTGTGCGTGCCAGTGTCCCGGTCCCGGATAGCCCTCACCGCAGCACCTCACAGCGCTCCACTCGACTCGCGGATTCCTCGAGGCAGTGAAGTTATGAGCAGGGCCATGTGAACACCCCGGGATGCTTTCTGTCATATAATGTGAGAGCGTCCTAGGGTATCGCTTTTCACACCTTTACCCTCTCAGCCGGCTCTGTGAATCACGCTCCCCTCCCCCATTGTGAATCCATTCCTAACGAATCCAGGCAATCTCGTCGATCCATTAAGCCATGGTTGACCAATGCGTCCAACCAATTTCCTCAAACCCTGACATCTCAGGGATCGGGGTCAGCCCACGTCCCATACTGCGTCACAATCGACTATCTATTGAATGACTACCTCTCTAGATCCGCATCAACTTCTATGCGACCATACTCCTTATTGCCCTGACACCGGAGGAAGACTATACAAATGAACTTTTGGATGGCTTATACAAGAATTCCGTTATAAATGGTCTCAGTCTCGTCATCACCGCCGTAATCCAGACCATAGAGCAGCAGTTGGACCTCTATCATGCTATTTTCGTGATGCAGATCATATTCTCCCTTAATTTCGTTTATGGATACGGTATGGCTTGTGTCCGCTCAACCGTCATTCTCCAAAACATTAACCTAAGGCGCAGGCCAAAGACGCTATCGGGTTAGTAACGAGAACGATTTCCGCTTGAAGATCTTCATCTGGGTTCAAACTTTCACTACTGTGGTTTTCACCGTGTGGTTGCTGTACGTATGGATCAAAGGCAACAACTTTGGGTCGCAGAAAGCATGCAATCACCTCGTCAAATATGCTCTTTTATTCATTGATATCAGGGCGACTGTGACCTGGTTACGGGTTTTGTTCATCATTTACCTCATCATAACGGCTTGCGCGCTGCTGTTCAGTTTTGGCGCCATTGTTTCCGCCCATATGATGCAGCTACGCACGGATGTCTACGAGAAACTACCGGACATCAAAGTTCCCACAGAATCTCCTCCTTCCATACAGTCATCTACCCCACAACAACAAGAGCAGTCGGAAAAAGAAACTAATTCGGGGAGAACGGTATTCCGGTATGTGAACCTTTCCGTGGTGTAAGTTCCTTGAATCAAGTCTATTTCGTGAATTTCTAACTTTTTTTTCACCAGACCTGCCGTGTATGGTGTCGCGACCCTCGAATTGATGGTGTGTAGTTTGCCCGTTGCGAAAGCAGCGGAATGCGTACTCACAATAACCCAGGTCCATTGGAATCGCTCAATCACCCAGTCTGGCGAAAACACATGGGGCTTTGGTCAAATCATCGCTATAATCTTGACGTTGGGAAATCTCATTGACGTAGTCGTAGCTATTCGTGATTGGCGTTCTAAAGAAGTTCATATTGATTCCGAGGTACAATGCCATAGTGCAATCCAATCGTGACACCGCTCCGATCAGCTCTGGGAGGTTCCTTTGATTTGGATCTTCATGGCCTACTTTGTCCGCCCAGCGGACAGGATATTTATCACAGGCATGTACTACAGTATACTGACTACTACACCTGGAAATGCCGAATTTTTCTTGGGTTGTCGCTGCTACTGTGCGCTACATTGTCTTTCATGATCACCGGTATTGGTGACGTACATCCAATTAAACATAGTCTCTACTACAGGGTAACTGCCAGTGGCGTGTGATCAAGAAGGGCAGATAAGACGTCGAGGTGATATTGCAGCTGGTCGGCTGCGCATAGTCATTCGCTGTTTGCGCGGATGACGTCGTGCATTGCATCCTCCGAAAGAACGTCGGTCAGGAACGACAACGACTAAGCATTGGTGCCACGTGATATGCGCGGTTATAACGCGTGACATCCGAGACATCCGAGTCGAACCCTGACTTGAGCCCGGATTTGATTATCGTTATTTATACCACATCCTCATGCCCGTGGGACTCGAATGTTCTATTCTAAACGCATGGCTTGCCCTTAACCAGCTATCAGACTGTCTAAAATGCCGTGTGCCGCGACTCACATAGCTTCTTTCCGCGACAAAACTTGAAGACACTACGCAAGATCGTTCTCAGTATGAGCTTAGCTTATTTCATTCAAGTTGTTGTTAATTGTCCGTAGATGGTGTCCTGTGGGTGACATGGCCTCGTGTTTGTCGCACTACGCTTAGGTTGTGCGTGTCCCGGACCTGGATAGTCCTCACCGCAGCGCCTCGCCGCGCTCCACTCGACTCGCGGATTCCTCGAGGCAGTGAAGTTATGAGCAGGGCCATGTGAACACCCCGGGATGCTTTCTGTCATATAATGTGAGATCGTCCTAGGGTATCACTTTTCACACCTTTACCCCCTCAACCGGCTCTGTGGATCACGCTCCCCTCCCCACTGTGCATTCATTCCTAACGAATCCGGGCAATCTCGTCGATCCATTAAGCCATGGTTGACCAATGCGTCCAGCCAATCTCCTCAAACCCTGACATCGCAGGGATCGGGGTCAGCCCACGTCCTATACTGCGTCACAATCGACTATCTATTGAATGACTACCTCTCTAGATCCGCATCAACTTCTATGCGACCATACTCCTTATTGCCATGACACCTGAGAATGACTATACGGGTGAACTTTTGGATGGCTTATACAAGAATTCCGTTATAAATGGTCTCAGTCTCGTCATCACCGCCGTAATCCAGACCATAGAGCAGCAGTTGGACCTTTATCATGCCATTTTCGTGATGCAGATCATATTCTCCCTTAATTTCGTCTTTGGATACGGTATGGTTTGTGTCCACTCAACCGTCATTCTCCAAAACATTAACCTAAGGCGCAGGCCAAAGACTCTATCGGTATAACCAGACCGATTTCCGCTTGAAGATCTTCATCTGGGTTCAAACTTTCACCACTGTGGTTTTCACCGTGTGGTTGCTGTACGTATGGATCAAAGGCAGCACTTTTGGGTCGCAGAAAGCATGCAATCACCTCGTCAAATATGCTCTTTTATTCATTGATATCAGGGCGACTGTGACCTGGTTACGGGTTTTGTTCATCATCTACCTCGTCATAACGGCTTGCGCGCTGCTGTTCAATTTTGGCGTCATTATTTCCGCCCATATGAAGCGGCTACGCGCAAATATCTACCGGAAACTACCGGGCATCAAAGTTCCCACGGAATCTCCTCCTGTCCGAGTCATACAGTCATCTACCCTGCAATCACAGGGGCAGTTAGAAAAAGAAAACGATCCGGGGAGAACGGTACTCCGCTATGTGAAGCTTTCCGTGATGTAAGTTCCTTGAATCAAATCTATTTCGTGAATTTTCTAATTTTTTTTTCCCACCAGACCTGCTGTTTATGGTATCGTGACCCTCGAGTTGATGGTGTGTAGTTTGCCTGTTTCCAAAGCAACTGAATGCATACTCACAATGGCTCAGGTCCATTGGAATCGCTCAATTATCCAGTCTGGCGAAAACACATGGGGCTTTGGTCAAATCATCGCTATAATCTTGACATTGGGAAATCTGATTGACGTAGTCGGAGCAATTCGTGATTGGCGCGACGCGAAGAAACAACGTTCCAAAGAAGTTCATAATTCCGAGGTATAATGCTACAATGCCGTCCAACCGCGATACCACCCCGATCAGCTCTTGGGGGTCCTCTTGATTTGGACCTTCATGGCTTACCTTGTCCACCCAGCGGACAGGGTAATTATAATACTACACCTCGGACTCGAAATGCCAAATTTTTCTCGGGCTGTCCTCGCTGCTACATTGTCTCTCACTGGTATTGGTGACGTACATCCAATTACAGTATATATAATTTAATTCAGAGCAACTGCCTGTGCAGGTCAAGCAGGCACCGCCGCTTGTTGTGACATACCCAAGAAAGCATAAATTGAAAGCCTCATCAAAAGCCTTGAAGTGTCGCGGTCCAAACAGTCGGGCCGGTTACTGGTGGTCACCTCGGGCTACTATGCTAGTACAAGTCCGACATACATTCAAGCATACAGTACTGTAGTGTGATTTGGGAACGCAGCAAGGCTTTCTGTTCCTCCTCACATCTAACGACTTTGCTGAGGACAGCGGAAGCACTTTTGTTCATTATGTAATACTCGGAAGCCATGTGGGGAATCAGTATCCTTTCGGAAAACCTCATCAACTTAATGCACTCTCCGCGACTGGACCCGGATGAGCATCGCACCAAAAGCGGCCGAGCCTGAGGTTGAGCGTGCGGTCAAAAGCTAGCTCAAGGCCAGCTTGCTACTTAGCCTTGATTGGCACGACGCCCAGGCAGATCGAGAATGTGACTTACAACAGCCCTTATCGTCGATCATCATCAACTGTCTCCCCCTCTCCCTCCATACTACCCGCCTCACAACCCACTCATCGTCTCGAGGACACCCCTCCTACTCTTTCACCTCTTTTCGGCCGACTTCTTTTTGGCCCTGGCCCAGCCGGGCGTATATTCCACCATACCTACCTTCAATATCTCCGTGTAACCTACGCTATGGAGCACCTTCAAGTTCAGATCTATGGGAGGGGGTTGGACCCTTAGTCGAAACTTCAAGTCCGTGTATGGGATATCATTCGCCCCTACCTCTTAGCCTTGCGTGGGAAACCCGCCCATGGTGATAGTTACGGCTCCTTGAGCCCCGTCGACGCTTGCCAAGTTTGAGTGCAGAGACATCGCGGGCTGATCGAACCCTTTAGCAAACAGACACCGACCTGATCACTCGATCCGATCACTCAGCCTGGTATCCCATCTGGCTGCCGCTTGGAACATTCGCTTTAAGTTGGAGAAGTCGTCGTTGCTTACTGCCCGTAGGTGGTGTTTCATCTTCGTGCAGCACTACACACCATGCCTACTGCGTGTGTTTCCCGGACGCGAATAGCCCATGTTTTATTCGACTTGTGGATGCCTCGAGGCGTGAAATGAGGAAGTTCTCTGTGTGCACTCCGGGGTGCAAATAGGTGATATAACTGTAAGGGCGTTCGAGTCCTACGGTAAGTCGCTTTTTCCACACCTACCCTTCTCTCCCCTCCCCATTTTAACTCCATTCCAGACGAAGACAGGGCATTCATCGTCAAGATATTATATTAGTCTATGGCCGATACGACGTGCCCTGGCATCAAGGCAAATCCCGACATCGCAGGGATCGGGGTCAGTCTGCGCCATCCGCGCTTCACAGTCGACTCTATATTGTTCACTGCGTGACGATCTCCGTAGATCCGCTTCAATGTCTACGCCACAATACTCGTCGCTATCTTTACACCAGAGAAGGAATACACGGAAGAACTTCTGAGTGGGCTATACAAGAACTGCGTCATCAACAGTCTCGGTCTCCTCTTTACCGCCGTAATCCAGACCGTGCAGGGGAAATTGGACCTGTATCATGCAATAATCTTGATGGATATCTTATTTTTCTTCAATATCGCCTTTCTGTTTGGTATGTGTTTTTCCCTTCAACCATCATTCTTAAGAATTGACCGGAAAGAGGGCAGGCGAGAGAAGATTCGCCTGGTTTAGTCGGAACAATTTCCAAATGTTCATCTACCTCTTAATGCATGCTTTCGGTGTCATCGTATTCCTTATCTGGTTTATGTACGCTGCGATCGATGGCAGCAATTTTGGATCCCAGCCATCCTGCAACCACCTCGTCTATTTCGTATTGTTTTTTGTCAACATCAGGGCGACGGCGACCTGGTTTAGGGTTGTGATGATCATCTTCTTCGCCGTCGCGATACCCGTTTTGCTGTTGCTTTTAGGCTTTCTCATCATTGCCCCCACCCGGTGGATGCAGGCATGCACGGATAGACTACAGAAATTATATGACAGAAATCCCAGGCTAGTGCTGGTCAGATATGTGGTCGGTATCCCGTAAGTTCTTTGAATCACCTCTATATCTGCGAGTTTCAACTCCTCCATCAGACTTGCTGTGTCTACTATCGCGACCCTCGAGTTGATTGTGCGTACTTTACCCATCGTCAAAGAATATAAAGCGTATACAGTTCTTACTGAGATTCCAGATCTATCGCAATCGCTCAATCATCCAGCCTGGCGAAAACGAATGGGGGTTCGGTCAAATTATCGCTATAATTCTGATCTTGGGAATTTTTATTGACATAGTGGGGGCTATTCGCGAGCGGTGCATGATGAAACACCAACCCCTAAAGAACTCCGAGGACGAGAACTACTCGACAAGATAATTATCATGCACTCTACTACACCCAAGACTGCCCCATTTTGCGTGTTATATCCTTGCTGCTACATGGTCTCCCACTGATACAGTATTGCCGGAAGTACGTCATGTTGTGTATGGTTTTTATACTCACAGGATTGGAGAACCCGTGTTCTTGGACCCTAATTCTGTTATCGTCGTGTAAATATTAAATCCTGTTATCCGCTCTACGGAGCCCAATCCGCGTAGTCGGTGACTGGTGTGGATGTTGTGCACGCTGCGCGCCCAACGACGCCCACTAAGCGCTACATCATGCCCTTCGTATTCTCACTTGGTCTGTTGAACTGATTTAATATCGTTATCACAATACAGTACTATTCTCTGAGGCCCAGAGAAAGTATTGTTGTGCGACAACAGGGCAATTCGACTGTGACCTTGCGTATGAGCTCATAAAGAGAGGAGATAAAGTTCCTGATGAACCACAATCTCAATTCGAAACAGTGCATGACATTGTTTTCAAGCAGAATAAGTTCGACGATGGAACCATCAGTAGCCCAGAAATTATGCGTAATGTGCCTTCATTCTCACATCTCACACTGGCACGTCTTCGTAGACAGACAGATGCTGCTCGCTTCCAGGACATGTTTCAAGCACGGAACAGATCAACTTTAAGACACTCGAGGTACATATCAACTCCCCCGAATACCATCTACATGACGCTGACAGTGCGTAGTCTTACTTAGACAAGACTCGGAGGCAGTCAGTGTCTTTTGTGCTTTCCTGTTGAGCATTGGGCCAATACGTTTAGTACCCGAATATTCCAAACAAGTACAAAGTTCGTATGTCTAGGGCCGATTGAATATTTCTGAGAGTGAGGTGGATGTCAAGTATCGAACTCGGGAGGGATCATCTATTGCCCATCAACCCCGATTACTTCAAAGTTCACACTGTCTTTGCTGAAGTTCTGTATTTCTGTAGGGCCGCTGAGTAACAGGTGGGGGATCAATGAGAAGAAAGAGGGATCATCGCTGATTATGGAACATCATAGTTGTTCACACTTCCCTTGCTCACGGTCCTAATGGTCACCCGATCGCCTAATCGACAACTAGCCCTCATCATGTCAGGGTCACACATCGAGCCCCCCCGGAGTGACCTAAGATCCTCACGTTCACGGCTAAACTAGCGCGCAAGGTAGGTACTCACATACTCGAGGGTTCGTGCGCGACACAACGCGCAGGTACTATCGTAGTACGGGGAGCCTCGGCGAGAAGAACATGGTCGGTTTCGTCGCGGAGTACAACTTGAACGTCACAAGTGGAGTCCTCTCAGGAACGCGGAATCGAACGCACGCTCACGACTCGGGTGTCGCGGGGTAGGGTCTGAGTCGCGCGAGTGAGTTGGTAGGAAAGATATTATGAAGGACTAAAAAGGCAGAGAAAGCATCAGCGTTCGACAGGAGGGTAGGGCGGTCGTGACGGCTCGGCAGCTAGCAGCTCGGGTTGTTGTTTTGTGCCCCCGGGTCGAAGAACAAAGGGAAAATAACTTCATTCAGCAAGAGCCTGAGGGTAAGGCGTGCGTGACGGCTCGGCGGCTCGGTTTGGCGACTAGGGCCCCCGAGTTGGAAGTGCAATTGGCTGAGACAAAGGGGCAAGAAATGCGAGTCACCAAAGTGGAAAACTGGGTTACAAGTGACGGTCATGGTAGTGCGATTACATACATGATTTGCTGCTATCTAGAACCCAGGGGAAGAGAGAGAGGAGAAGCGGGAAACGAGGGTCGACATGAAGTCGACATGTGTACCAGGCCTGGAGGTCACTAGCATGAGACATGACATGCATGACATGACATTTGACACCATGAATGTAGCAGTCCCCTATACCCTAGAGGGCTAAAACTACAAGCAAATGTCAAACGCAACATAAACAAGATGCTGAACCAGGCTAGAGACTCGAAATAATGGGGTGTCTAAGTGGGTAAAGGAGCAAGCAAGCGGCTGGTGTGCTGGAAGCGAGGAATAAAGAGTAGAGTGCGCCAGAGTACCGTGACCGTGTCGCGGATTGATCGAACACTCGAGCAAACAAACCCCGATCCGATCTCTCACCTGGCACTGACCGCCCAAAATGCCGCTCGCTGGCTTGAGGCATTCGCTTCAAGTTGAAGAACACGAACTTTTATAACTTGCAGCTTAAGCTTGAAGGTTGAAGGGTCACCCTTGTAAACTTCTTCATTTCGTTTCAAGTTGTTGTTGCTTACTGCCCGCGGGTGGTGTTTCATAGTAGTCACCCGCTGGCAACTTGAAGCGTGGCCTCGTTCAATTTCTGTCATACTAAGTGTCATTTCCACACACCATGCCTACGATGTGTGTTTCCGGGACGCGAATGGCCCTCCTTGCCATGCCATGTTTTATTTGACTTGCTGATACCTCGAGGCGTGAAACCAGAGGCAGAGCTATTGTGCACTCCGGGTGCAAATCTGTGATATAAATCAGCTGTACGGCCGCCCTACGGTAAGTCGCTTTTTCCACACCCACCTTTCTCTCCCCACCCCATTTGACTCCATTCCCGACGAATACAGGGACACATCATCAAAGATACCTATGGCAGATCCGTGCATCAACTCAAACCCCGACATCGCGGGGATCGGGGTCAGTCTGCGCCATCCGCGCTTCAGTCAACTCTATATCGCTCATTGGGCGACCATTTCCCTAGATTCGCGTCAATTTCTACACCACGATATTCGTTGCTATCCTTACACTAGAGAAGCCGTACACGGAAGAACTTCTGTGTGGGATATACAAGAACGCGGTCATCAGTGGTCTCGGTATCCTCTTTACCGCTGTAATCCAGACCGTACAGGGGAAGTTGGACCTATATCACGCAATAGTCGTGATGTATATCTTATTTTTCTTCAATATCGCCTTTCTGTTCGGTATGTATTTGCATCCATTCAACCATCATTCTCAAGAATTTACCGGAAAGAGGGTAGGCGAGAGAAGATTCGTCTGGTCTAGTCGGTCTAATTTCCAAATATTCATCTACCTCTTGCTGCACGCTTTCGGTGTCACCGTATTCTTTATCTGGTTTTTGTACGTTGCGATCAATGGCAACAATTTTGGATCGCAACCATCTTGCAATCACCTCGTCGACTTCGTCTTATTCTTTTCCCACATCAGGGCGACAGTGACCTGGTTTAGGGTTTTGATGATCGTGTTCTTCTCCGGCGCAATACCCTTTTTCATGTTGCTTTTATTCTTTCTCATCCTTGCCCCTGTCGCGTGGACGAAGGCATGCACGGATAGACTACAGAAACTATTTGACAGTAATTCCAGGCTATGGTTGGTCAGATATGTGATCGGTATCCGTAAGTTCTTTGTCAACTCTCTATTTGTGTGACGTTCAGCTTCTTCATCAGACTTGCTGTGTATATCATCGCGAACCTCGAGTTGATTGTGCGTATTTTACCCATCTTCAAAGAAGATAAAAAGGCATACAGTTCTTACGGAGATTCCAGGTCAGTCGCAATCGCTCAATCATCCAGCCTGGCGAAAACGAATGGGGTTTCGGTCAAATCATCGCTGTAGTCTTGACCTTGGGATTGTTCATTGACATGGTGGCGGCTTTTCGTGAGTGGCGGAAGCCGGAGACCCAGACGACGCCAGAGGGCCCGAAGACCGAGGCCCGGGCGACGACACCCGAGGCCAAGACACCTGGTTGACATAATTAGCATGTGTTGTACTACACTCGTGACTGCCCCATTTTACCAGTTAAGTCCTTGCCGCTACACATCATGTTCATAAACCTTCTACACGTCGTGGACTGAGACCACTTTGGAGCGTTTTGATTGGTTGATGGGTAGTGTTACGTAATACATAGTTCCGTTCGGGATCTTTCCCGATTGCTTTTGGGAATCTTCAGGTTTCTTTACCAAATCATCTTTCGGATTGCTCATTAGGTGTGTTGGAAAATTTTCCATCCACCAGAAACCTGGCAGGTTGTGTGGGTTTGTGTGGGGTTGTCACCGAGCTAGTCTCGCGTCCTCCTCACTCGGGGGATTGAACGAAGACAATTTTGTCACTTTTGTGGCGCCCGTATTCCACCGCGGATGTCGTCTTCCAACGCACTCTAGAAACTTCTCACATTCCTTTTGCTTCTTCTTTGCATTTCTACCCTTTACCATGAGATCAGTCGGCTCTCATTCGGAACGTGCCAGCCATCGTTGTTGTCAGCCTCAGCATTGGATCACAACCCTCTCTTCCAATGCAACAACCCATGCCATCACGCGCCTTCTTTCTGCAAGGTTACCCCTCTAGCTTGCATTTCCGTAGTACTCGTTCCCATCTGTGGCCGCCGTAAATTGTGAAAATGCGATGTCTGAGAACTTGTCATATCGCGTGCGAAGACTCCGAGGGTTCTACAGTTAAGGCAGACCCCATCAGGAACCAGCACGGGTTATGTAAGCAGATTCTGCCCGTCTGATGCCTCTGCTTCTCTGTCTCCACATCTCAATAAATGTCATTTCTAGCACTCAGTACTGATAGATATAATGCCCCTCTAAAATTACTGAGTGGCAGAATTTTGAAAAATTAAGTATTGATAGAGAAGAAACCCAATTTTTTTTTTTCACCAAATGTGTTTATTTTACTGTAGGACCCAAATAAATAGGATTTATGTTTTTTGTCAAACGATTTTGCCGCTTACATAATCATGCCACGTAGCCATATCTGATTACATAATCATGCCACGTAACCACTCACATGCTGTTTCAGTCCTGATGAAATAACATGGACGCAGGTAAATCCTGCGGGGCTCGCTAATCAGGTGGGCACGTGGATGCATGGCTTAGATTGTTAACCAAGTTTCACATCTCTTAGCCTCTCCTCATTTTCATGCGAAATCTCATTTTACTTTCTTCTGCGTTCCCGTCGTTGACACGAACGACAACGGGACAATTGGTTCGGTCGCAACGCCCTCTCTGTTGTCGATAGCGGCTTGTTCAGCCATAAGGTCTATTACGGGAGCAGGGGTGTGAGGTACAGCGTCAACAGGTCGTTCGGTTGCAACGGCCTGTCTGTCGTCGATAGCAGCTTGTTGGGCGATGTGGTGTATTGCGGGAGGAGGCGCGCGAGGTTCACACGCTGCATGAACCCTCTCCCGGCATGGTAAGCAGTTGGTGTGCAGAACGTCGTCTGCAGACGTACACGCGGCGACTGTGACATTGTGTGAACCATATATGCACCATCTGAGCCCGAGAGCGTGAGCGGCGTCTCGGTGTCTCCGAATCCGATTTTTATTCTTGTTACGACAGGTTTGCCAAGTCTTAAAGGGGCGGTCGTGGTCTATCGCATTGCGGAAGTGCTTTCTCCTTTTAAGCATGTGACAGTGTGAGCAGCGTTCCCGTCGTTGATACGAACGACAGCGGGACAATTGGTTTGGAATTTGTTTATCGAGAATGGGATAAACACGGGAGCAAACGGTGCACAGACGTCGAGGAGGAATGCGAATAGTAAGTGTAGGCGGATTTGGATGAAGAAATGCGCGTTCGTCATTGTTCGTAAGAGGACGGGCATTGGGAGGAGCGTCCGTGTCATTCGCGGAAATTCCATGGACGTGATATTCCATCTCACGAGGTGTCCGTTGGGCAAGGAATCTGTTGGAAAGCATGCAGTAGTTGGGGAGACAGACGAGAAGGCAAAGTTTGTGAGACATTCCAAGCAAGAGGACAGATGGGCCAGAACTGAAAGCGTTAGTAGTGTCTCGCATATCGGACAGTCGGGCAAGAGTTCCGGAGGCAGGTGTCTGGCACAGAGGACGGTCAGGCATGACTTCCGGAGTCGGGTGACACGCTGGAACGAGGCATATTTTCAGTCGGAAGGCGTTTTATTTGGTATACATACAGTATATTAGTGCACACGACACGCAAAGTTAACGAGCGAGGGAGGAAGTCGCTGAGAGATTCTCAATTGCAAGAAAGGACGAATCGGGTGAAGAGAACCTGAAAGCGTTAGCGGGGTGCGACCGATCGGACGCTGCAGGGGCATCGAGATGCATGTTCGAGATTTATGTGTCAGCAGCAAACACGGTGTGTTGAACATGCTGTTTCAGTCCTGATGAAATATTATGTAACTCAACACCTGACACCGGATTGGGGACGACTGCACAATGGGAACGAGTGAGTCCCCTCTTTGTCCATCATCTCACAATTATCTCAAACATCTTTGCATTTTCAAGGGAAGCCCGGATCATCTTCAAGGCTGGGCGAAATCGCGATGGGTACTTCGATGCCAACAATCAAGTCGATAAGGCCACGGTCTCCGCAGTAGGGGAGGGTGCAACATTGAGCACGCCTCCAACATATTGCTTGTTGCCGTCGTCGTCGTCGGCTTGTCCAAAAGTAAACAGCTTCAGTGTTGGGGGCCACAACTCGGATGTCAGGGGCAATTGCACGTGTTCGTCAGAAAAGGGGGTTCTCTCATGAAAATGAGGAGGGGCTAAGAGATCTGAAACATGGATAACTTAGTTGTATGAACGCAGCGGCCCATATCAGAATTTTGGCAAGCTTACGTAATCGGATTGGAAGCTTACATAAACGTGCTGGTTCCTGATGGGGTCTGCCTTAGTGATGTTCGTGATTGGATTCCGGCCCAAACCGGGCCGTCTTCACTTGGCGTACTCAGGCATGCCAGTTTGAAATATTTTAATAGCGTGCAACAGGCCGCAGTGAGAGGTCTTAGTACTGTCTTGCAACAGGTGACGCCGGGTCAAGGGTGAGTGCGGTGAGCGTCTGCCGCCGGGGCCGTGGCAGGGCCTCACCCAGTGGCAGAGAGTCGGAGCAGCCAAACCTTGCCCTCGTCGTTTAAATTTATTCCGAAGGCCATGCAGGCTCCCGAGTCGGCCCGTGCATGTGGACAAAATTCTGCGTGGATCAATTGACAGTGCCTATTACGTATTATGCTCCCGTCACTGGCAACATCAGGCACTCGCAGCCGCTGATGCGTCGGAGTCCGTCTACGGGTAGATGACAACACAACGATGGCTCAGACCGTTTCATGAACAGTCAAATAACTCTGGCTGTCATGTTCCAGATCTTCTCCGAGTCCGAGTCTTTGCATCTTCATGCCACCGGAGTACTCGGAGAATCTAAAATAGCTTCGATTCTTGCATGCCAATTCCCGAAACACCACGCCAGCAGAGTACGCTTACGGTACGACACAAGGCAAATCAAAACACATATGATGGCATAAAATACGAACAAAAGCATCCTTAGTTAATTACAGGGTCATACAGCCCTGGCACAAAGAAGGTAAATGTGAACGTGCTTCATCCAACTAAACATTACCCCCGAAAAGCGTCACTGCTAGACGGGGGAGCATTTACTGAAGAACATGGCGGGAAGCTTTGATTGGAGGCTCCGGACAAAATACCGCAGGTCTGGGGCGAAAAACAGAGCAGATTTAACCGCGATCCGCCGTGCTGAAGTTATGCGTGGCAAGTCTGGCGCGATCGCTGGAAGATCGTTCGATCAGGTCAGAACCTCCACGTGCTGTAACTGCAGGTAATAAGGGACATACTCCTCGCGACGAGCAATGGCTTCGGCATGAGTATAGTTCTCGTCTGGGGGCCGTGTCGCACCGATCATGACAATGCAACTAAGCACCGCAATCAAACCGAAGTTGAATACGCGCATAATTCTGTGGCAATAGTATGTCACATTGTTGAAAGGCTCAACGCAGAGGACGGCATGGGCACCTACGAGACGCTAGGAAGGATACTGTATTGCAGAGCTGAAAAGCGCAAACTTGGAAGTGTGAAGAGTGGATAGATAATTTGTTTGGGGATGGGCCAGGCCAGTAAACCTGACCATGTTTATATAGATTTTGGAAGACCAAACGGAAGAAATCAAGTTCTTCACTTACCATGTCAGGTATAGATCGAATATTGAAGCCTTTGATGGGCTCAATTCCGGAGAACCATTTGTGAGACCCCCACGTTGTCACTAGTGATAGACGCAGCAAAGATGATGCCAGAGGGGCAGAGGTCAAATGGTCAATAAACCAACGCCTCCGAGACCGAGTCCATGCATGCATGCCAGTGATAACACTTGTCCGATTTTGTCTAGTCCAGAAGTACCAGAACTGGTTTGGTTCATAATATCATGAAGCCTGCCTGTAAAAGATACGGAACTAAGATTTTGCCGACACATGGGAAATTTACAGAAGCGTGTAGTAGCCTAGTATTTGACTCGTAGTCCGCCGGGTGGTGGGATAGTCGTAGCACATATTCTGCCTAGCGCCACTCTTGCGCCACCTCCCCATGGTCTTGAATGATGAGTGTCGCCGTACTGGCCGTACTACTGTAGGTGAAGGGGGTTAAGTTCAGTAGCTCGTTGACTTACCTTTGCGTATTCATATACCTACGAGATGACGTGAAGAACTCATTCTCAACACCACTTAGCAGCTAACTGAGGTAACGGCCTCCACTCTCACTGAAGCTCAACACTTTGTACGCGGCCACAGGATCTCCTTGAGAGCGAGCGAGCGAACTTGCATCAGTGAAGACAGCTAACTGGCTGAATGTGGATACATTTAAAGCGAATATCATGGGATTAGGACTCCGTTTGTGTGACAATTGTTTCTGATGTCAGTGCTGGCATGGTGTGCCAGTGAGTGATTTGCGGTTCCATTCAGTCACTTCTAAAAGTCCCGCGAGACTGAGGAAGACAGCCTAAGGGTTGCTTAGGAGAGCGGAGGGATCTCCACGAGTCTCGTGTCGAGAAGCAGTCCATCTGAGGTTGTCTGATTGGATCATTCAGCCAGCGGACCAAGGAGTCGAAACATGCTGTGCTAATTAGTGTGAAGGAAAATAGCAGGGAATTCCTTCAACACTCGAGGAATTTGAGTAAATGATCAAGAGAAGCTTCTTTGGCTTGAGATACAGTAGCCTAGGTGTTAAAATTTGAAAACAAATAAACGGTGCAAGTAGTTCCGATTGTAGAAGGTGTCACTGACGTGGCCAAGCGCTCCGGATGACATGAGGATTTAGACTAGCTGTATTAGCTTGCTTCAGTTACACCAAAGCGGAGTTTACCGTTGGCACGACGTGGAGTGGAGCATAGTTGATCTATGTATCGAATTTCCAGAACGGGGTGCAAGATTGGATTGGACAAGTTGAAACTTTAAAAAAGTCGTGCAGTTCAAGTTCGTGCTAGTGCCGAGTTGAGTCGAGTCTGAGGCGAAGAATTTTAATCTCGCTTGTTTAGTCATCCTTGAGCCCAGCGATCTAATGCGCAAGTAGCTGTTAGATGAAGGTCGCTAGGTAAATAAGCATCGCTACCTTCTAGAGACTCCTCCGTACTGAACAAAAGACGGAATGTGAGCCCCAAGTGGCTTCCGGGATCATAAAAATCGTTCACCAGTCAGTGGCTTGAAGTGTTGGACTAACAGACTATGTAATCAGCAATATATTTCCGTTTCATTATTAGATATTATAGACGTACCACCGAGAAGTGGTAATCGAGATCTGTATTCGAGCAACCACTCGTAACGGAAACCTTCCCGAACAGCGCGCCAAAGCGGTTCGAAGGCGGATCACCTTTAAGCCGAAGAAGGGAAGAACCCTGCAATGGCCGATAGATAGTGCAAAATTTAAAGGACGACGGCCTGCAGGGCGACGTCGCAGGGTGTATATGAGACCGAGACCGTGAAAGAGTGAGCATGAGTGTGACATCCCCTGTTACGACTAGCTGCGCAACGGACGCCGTCACGAAAATGCCCACCTCCTCATATGGTGTAGTAGATTGAAACACCAAACAGACCTTGTCAGACGGCGTCTTATATGCCACACCACCCCAGTTGGTTGAACATACCAGTAACCTAGTATATGCTGCTGATTGATTACGCAATACTACGGTTTTGTTATTAGTCTAGTAGAATTAAGACGATGTGCTTACCTTTCCAAGAGAGTTGCACAAAGACACCAGCTCAAGACAGATAGCTATGGTTGTAATGTTGCAATGTACCGCAGCTGAGCTAGAAGGTTGATGAACGGTGGTATATGACATGCGGGCCACATCACTCAGATAAGTTAGTACGCAGCGGCTCTTGCGGGTTTAAAGTACGTAACGCGCTGGCAGCATCAAATGGCTCGGGGTACGAGCAATCCGACTACCTCGAGGCGAACCACTCTGATTCCCACATGAGCTCCGCATTGCATGTGAAAGAGCCATTATCGAGAAAAGCGAATGGGCAGGATAATCAGAGAGGCACTAATCGCCGCTGGTTGCGGTGCGTGTCGTGGAAGACTCCGAGCCAGACTCATCACTGACAACCAGACCGTCAAACAGTGACGTTTGGCGATGAACAAAGAAAATGAATGCAAAGCGGCAGCCGTCGCTACCATGACGGAGAACGTGAGATGGTGGCGGTCGGGAATCAGCGCTAGTCAGCACTGAGTCAGCAGATGGGAAATACCGACTGGTGCGTGTTATGTTATCGTTGAGAAGGGATGGCAAATTGAAGATGAGATGCCAAGACAAGTTTACACCTGGACGAGCTTGACGATGACGGCAGGTACTCACTTGGCTCACTCGTCGACAGTCGCGTCTTTATCTCATTCTTGCCGCACCAAACCACTGTCACACCTGTACAAATATCGCAATACATTATAGATACTGTTACCTGCTCTACGGAGCCCAATCCGCGCAGTGGGTGACTGGTGTGGATGTTGTGCACTCTGCGCGTCCAATGACGCCCACTAAATTGACTTTCAATGAATTCAGCTTCTCGTCGCAAATTCTTGTTTCGTCCTTGTGTAATGTCTTAGCCTTCCTTCGAGATCCTCATGATTCTAACGGCTTCACCGATCGAAATATCATGGCAATGCTCCGGCTCCGAATCGCCTGTAAGTATGACCAACGGGCCACCGATAAGAGACAGATCTATGGTGCGGGTTATATGTTGTTCGTTAGTGTACACACTGGCATTGGCACTCACACACAATGGTCATGCTGAGTTATTCATACTGCAGACACGCTTTGTCTCATGATGCCGTGTACCTGCCGTGTGTCAATGACACCTCGTCGACGTCGCCGTGAGGCCAGCCTGGACTTCTGCCGTCACTGGGAAGCACAACACGCCCAGTAGATTGAGCTTCCTTCTGCAGGGTTATCCCTCTAGCCTTCATTTCCGTTGTGCTCGTTCCCATTCGTGGCCACCGTAAATTTCGAAGACGCGATGTCCGAGAATTTGTCATATCGTGCGAAGAAGACTCGAGAGTTTTACACCCGTGAAATGAGTCAGCGCTAGTCAGCGCTTAGTAATCAGCGCTTCTACTC
>WTXE01000307.1:0-29064 GCA_022496225.1 Russula aff. rugulosa BPL654 | reverse complement strand
ATCAAGATGCTTCCTCGAGCGCGCAGAAGCCCGACAAAGGAACTGGTAAAACAAGAAAAATAAGTATTGAAGCAGCGTGTAATAACGGTGAGCGGGAAAGAAAGCCTGAGCCAACATTCGGTTTGCGCTGAACCCCGAGTCCAACCACCGATATTTGGCTCGGAAGAGGCAGCGGTCGGTCGGTCGATCCTACTCTGCTTGGTGGCTTTGACAGGTGGGTGCAGATAGGATTTGACTGGGTAAACGCGTTCCATGCTCGAGAAGGCGGACGGGTCGAGACTGGAGGGAAGTGCAGGCTAGAAACGGGTTGGGAGTGCTTGAAGTTGTACTACTCCTTCGCTGGATTGGTCTGGGTGTGATGCGTGGGGACGATTGGGACTGGTAAACAGAAAAGATGACGAACCATGTTATTTTTTAATCCTATCCTCTGTCCTCAAGCAGTCTCAGGAAGCCTGCTCACGAGGACGCAAGGGACGACCTACCCATCGTAAATTTTCTGGTCGAAGTTCGTCCCCTCGGATGCGTGCTCGCGTAGAAGGCCGAATGGTACGGTATAGCCTCTGCAGTTGAGTGAACTCGTTGCGATTGATGCCTGAAGAAGAGAGCCTGCGACTGGGGCTGCGGCCTCGAAGACAATCATCGAAAGATTTGTATTCTGTCGTATGTGTCGACTTGAGGTTGAAATCATTGAGATTCACGAGAAATATTGTGATTTGTCCGTCGAAAAACCACAACATTGCTCGTGGGTCTCAATTATGCGCAGAAGCGGAGCATGAACGTGGGTTTGGTGGTGATTGCGACGGTCTTCTGGTCCACCATGAAGTTCGCTCCCGCCATCTCTGATGATGTTGACTCTGAGCCGCCTCGTCTTCTTACAATACTCAGGCTGCAAGGGCGGCGCCCTTCGTACCTATCATTAACCACCAACTATCCCTATCCTTCTCTTCTCCTGCCAGTCACGCCATGACCTCTGTCCCTTCGACATTTTCCTCGCATTCCAACTTTGCCTCCGTTTTCATCGCCGCCTTGGAAACTTATAAACAGAAGACTAAGAAAGACCTAGCTTCGCTCCTTCCCAGGCTTCAATCCTGCAACTCATCCGAAGCCATCCTTGCTGTCCTTCGAGAGCAATTCCCCACGTCGATGCGCGCGGACCATCAGTGCCGTCGAGTCCCCTGTCACCTCGCTACCGTCCTCACCTACTGTAGCACCGATGCCGGCGGCGGATTGGATAAGAGTGCAAGGCTTGGTGACGCTGGATACGATCCAGTCGTCGAGCTGGATGGACTTGAGAAGATCTTAGGGTTGTCGTGGCATGACCGTGAGTACCGTGACCGCGAGGCGCGGCGCGGCGTCGTTTGGGGCCTGGTTGTGACTGGCATGGGCAAGGGCGAGCTCATGCCCGTTGAGAGTATCACGACATCTGGCAATTGAATGAGAACCTCAAGCTTACCGGTTTGCTTGGGATGTGCGTACTCTGGCTTCATGGAACTAGCGACCCCTGGTTTAAAAAGATTTCCTTATGTCTGTCTAGGTTATCAAAGAGATCGCGGAGCTCGCACCCAGTTGGGTCAAGACGTACGCGTACACCTTCCCGCAAGTGCGCAGAAGAAGGATGGACCGAGTGCTGGTGTCGTCATGGTACGTAGTCCGCATTTTTGAGTGGGTTTGGTGCTAATACGACGTTCGTGGATCTGGTACAGGTCTATACGATCGTATTCCTCTTGACGGGGAAGTATGTCCCTCCTACGACTGCCGCGGCCTGTGAGGTACGCCAAAAATATTATCTCATTTTTTTTGCCCCCGCTCTGACAATAGTGTTGTCCATCTGCAGATCACACTCCGCGGACGGGTATCGCCCGTTGGCGGGATGAAAGAAAAGGTGTTGGGCGCGCACCGTGCAGGCTGGCAAGAGGGTGATCCAACCGTGGGCGAATCGGAAAGACGTTGACCATCATGATGATGCAGCGAAGGAGGTACGTGCGCACATACAGTTCGTGTTTGCGAAGACGGTGCGCGTCGCGCGAGGTGCTCGATCCTGGCTCGTTGCCATGGCATCCGCTTGTTGAAGCAAGCTTTAGAAGATGAGCCGAGTCTTAAAGGAAAGGTGAAACAGAGGGTATTATTGTATGTATTTTAACGTTTAACATATAATGTCGTCGTCGGACTGTTCACATTACAACCGCTATCTATCTACACGGTGATCTAACGGAGAAGGCGGATACTGTAAAGACTTGTATGCGTTGTATACCGAGCTTACAATAAAAGGAATCACAATTTCCTTATTCTCAGGCTCTCGCTATGTCTCGCCGCCGCGCGGGCCACAAAGCACTGGTAGGAGCCAGTGATCAAGTTGTTCCAAGTCTTCTCCAGCGACTGTGTCCATCTCGCTTGAAACTATGAGGACCATTGATGTTGCCCGCAAAAATTGGTGCGATGGTCTGGTGGTGTCGATATTACAGTCTAGCGACTCAGCCTTCTAGGACTTGGAGTTCTCAGAGTACTCTGCAAATACAGACAGGAAGTTAATTAGATCGGGACAAATACTAGGACAGGCAACGTCGGTGGGAGCTTGGCAGGTCCCAGGCGTTCTTTGCCAGTGTCGCTGTCACCTCGTGTCTCTTACGGAACGTGGGCTGTGGTGGGCTGTCACATACTCAGGCTAGGGCGGCTATTTATCGATGCGCCCTTCGTATCAATCGCCCATCACCGACTATCCCTTCCCTCTCTTCTCCACGGGCAGTCACACCATGTCCGCTGTCCCTTCCACGTCTACCTCCCATTCCAACTTTGCCTCTATTTTCAATGCTGCTTTGGAAAAATACAAGCGGAAGACCAAGCAAGACCTCGCCAAGCATCCGCTCCTTCCCAGGCTTCAGTCCTGTGATTCTTCCGAAGCTATCCTCGCCGTACTCCGAGAACAAACCCCCGAGTTCGATCAATCCCAGAATAGTGATGATGTACTTACGACATGGGTCACCCCGACTGTGAACGTCCTTTACTCATTTTCCGCTACCCTTGGCGGGGTTGTTGGGCTTGTGAATATCAGCCATTTCCTTATAATATTTCGAATCTAATTTTTACCCTTTCACCTCTCAGGCGTTCCCACCTGCAAAATAATTTTTACGGGAATTGGCGTTCTTCTCCTGGTCCGTGTCTTTCGCGATTCCCTTGCACGACCTATTTTGATACCCGTGACGCAGGCGGCTAAAGATGCTCGCGCTAGCCGAGACAAGCTTATCGCTCTCTTCAACTGCATCGAACGATTTTTCCAACGGCTTGAGATTTACACTGGCATTACACCGACTACGGCTATGACGGACATAATTGTTGATATTATGGCCGAGGTACTCACTATCCTTGCGATGGCGACGAAGGAAGTGAAACGTGGGCGATTGAGTGAGTCAATGCTGTGTAGATCTACGATTCTTGACTTGACTGACGCATCGGTGCAGAAACGTATTTCAGGAAATTGGTGGGGAACACAGACATCGAGGACAGCCTGCAAAGATTGGACAGATTGACACAAGAAGAGGCCGGATGGCATCTGCGGAGCTACTGAAGGTCGCACATACCGTCGATGGCAAAGTTGATGATGTCCATGGCGAGGTGCAGATGTTGGCAGCAAGGTTCAAAATGTCGACGGGCGGGTGCAGGATGTCCAAGGCGATGTGCAAGATGTTGGCAACAAGGTCCAAAACATCGACGGGCGGGTACAAGATGTCCAAGGTGATGTGCACGACGTTGGCAACAAAGTTCAAGATGTTAGAATACGTCAAGACGTCGACAACAGGGTGCAAGGCATTGGTAGCGATGTAAATGTCATTTCTTCTGAGGTTCGAGAGGTCAACCGTTCGTTATCTCTTAATCCCTACTCGTCCTCTGAGGGCTCAGACCATCACACAGGGAATCAGCTCAGAGATAATCTCTTACGATGGCTTTCGTCGTCAGATCCATCCATCAATCATAACCTTGCCTCCAAAGTCCATCACAACGGTACAGCCCAATGGTTTTTTCAAGGCCAAATATTTAATCAATGGAAATCGACTGGTTCATTCTTGTGGATACATGGAAAGCGTGTGTAACTTTAACCCTTACTGTGCGTAGGCCGGACCCCTGATCATCTCTCGACTCTGTAGCGGGATCAGGCAAAAGTATACTCTGGTTCGTCTTTCTTCATTCTTTCTACCTTGTTGAACTAACATCTCCGTTCAGTTCTTCGATCATACAAGACATCATGGCCTTGCGCGATGCTGGGACGGCCTCGATGGCCTATTTTTATTTTGACTTCAGGACATCCATAAGCAGAAACTTCACAATTGCTTCCCTCTCTTCTTACCCAACTTTCTGCTCGGTCCGATCCCTGTTGCGATATACTCTCCCGACTCTATTCTGCACACGATCGAGGAGAAAAGCAACCCAGCGATCGCCTCATGTTCGAATGCCTCAAAGAAATGCTCATCCTCCTCGACGCACAAGGGCCTACATACATCATCCTGGATGCCCTCGACGAGTGCCCGAAGACATCCACCATCCCACCACCGCGAGAAGAGGTCATCGACTTTGTGGAAGAACTCGTCGGCCTTCGCCTTCCAAATCTCCACATATGTGTTACGAGCGACCTGAGCTCGACATTCGGCTGTCCTCGACCTTTGACTCCCGCCCTGTGTCACTTCACGATGAAAGTGGACAGCAGGAGGATATTGCCAATTATGTCGTGTCTATTGTAGAATCAGATCGAAGGACACGGAGATGGCGGAAAGAGGACAAGGATTTGGTTATTAAGACACTAACGGAAAAAGCGGACGGGATGTAAGGGCGTTGTTGTCTGCTTATTAGCGAATCCTAACCTGATCATTTAATAGGTTTAGGTGGGCGTTCTGCCAACTGGAAATCCTACTGGACTGCCTCCCACCAAGTATTAAGCATACCCTGGAGGAGTTGCCGGACAGCCTGGACGAGACGTACGAACGGATACTAAAGGAGATCAGGAAGCCGAACCAGAGACTTGCACATCGATTGATGCAATGTCTTGTAGCTGCTGTTCGCCCGCTTGAAGTCAAAGAACTTGCAGAAGTCCTGGCGTTTAACTTCGACGCGGAAGGGATCCCGGAGCTAAATTCGAATTGGCGATGGGAGGATCAAGAAGGGGCAATAATGTTGGCGTGCTCGAGTTTGGTCACGATAGTCAAGGACGGGATTCGCGGGTCGTTCAATTCTCACATTTCTCGTCAAGGAATTCTTGACGGCGGACCGACTTGCGGAGCCCATGCGAGATGTCTCGCGCTATCACATCGAACTCGAGGCGGCACATACGATTCTTGCACAAGCATGCATTGGCGTTCTCCTTCGATTGGACGATCACATTGACCGAGACAAATCAAGACTTTCCGTTGGCTCCGTACGCTGCTGAGTATTGGCCAAGGCATGCGAAATTTGGGAGTGTATCGGCACGGATCAAGGATGGGATGGAATGTCTTTTTGATGAAGACAAGCCACACTTTGCAACGTGGCTTTGGATCTACGACGAAAGTAATGTAGACGCATGCCACTATGCGCCCGGAGAAACCTGGAGCAGTCCCCTATATCACGCCGCAAGGCTCGGATTTCGTGACTTGGCAGCACACCTCATGCCGAGCATCCAGAGCACGTGAATGCTAGGACCGATGAAGCACCGCGATGCATGCTGCGCGAAAGGAGGATATACCGACATTGTTTCATTACTGCTTGAACACGACGCGGATGTCGATAGCCGGGATTGGGTGGCCGACTTCCCTGCATTGGGCTGCCGCCGTGGAACGACCAGTGTTGGGAAATGTCTTCTTGATCATGGTGCAGATATCAATGCTCGAGACAGGTGGTGGACTCCACTTTTCACGCGGCACGCCAAGGACGCGTCGAGTTTGCTCAAATGCTATTGAACGCGGGGCGGCGATTGATGCCCGGGATACATGGCAGAACTTCACTGCACGGGCAGTCAATGGGTAAGATCGAGGTCGCGCGATTGTTACTGAAGCATGGCGCAGATGTCAACGCGCGCGACAAATTGGCAGGACCCCTTCCCAGTACACGACGAACAGGATATTTAGATCTACTTTCCGAGTATGGTTCCGAGTCTGTATAGTCGTTGGTTCCATGATGTACTTACAATACAGGGGAGTTGTGTAATACTTTGTGCTATGGTAGTGTCCGCGAGTCACCTCGTGGGGCATATAGGGTGTTGCGCAGTTGGGTCCCGCGAGTGAGTTACAACCAACGCATCAACACGTCATTCGCCCGCCTATACCTCCCCTCTACACGCTTAACTTTCCCCATTCACGACAACCTAGTCGGTGTGGTCATTCATTTAATTCGTCGATATTCTACCCCGTCTTTGCCGCTGTCCCGTTTGTCTAGTACGAAAGAACGACCTTCCTGTCCGAATGGGGCGTCGCAGCCCGCAGAGCCCACTTCGTCCGTCCCTGCGCCAGGTCGGACAAGCCTTACCATCTCACCCTCATTGGCATCACCCGCATCCGCCTCACCAGCACTAGAAGAACACCATCCCATCCACAAACAACACGCTACTGACACCAGCACCTTCCGACGCCTCCTCCACCCTCTCCCTCGCGTGACCGTTATCGTTCACCACCAGACGCCCAATCACCGCCCCAGACATCATACAAGATTTCAAAGCTGCCACCATCCGCTTAGTAGAACGCTTCGCGCATGACACATTGCAGTCGGCACATAAACGTGAGAGTTGGGCGCGCATTGCGCATGTCGTTGATGAGACAGAGCCGGGATAAGGCTGCGGCGCTTGCGGACAAACTCGGTGAGTGCCAGCGAGCCTTCTCTTTCATATTCCTTCTTTATCTGGTTTGTGTGTATACGCGAAAAGGTGGTGGGTGATGCCCACAAGCGCCCCAGCAGAAGAAGAAGCACTTATTCGGGTATGTTGTCTGGCATCTGGCGTACATTATGTCCGCAGGTCCCGCGTCCGAGTGACTGAGCCCCTTTTCCATCACCCCGCATAGGTTGCTGATCCCTGCTCTGCTTCTCTTGTAGCCCTTCTCTCCACCGAGTCTCGTTCGTCGCTTCTCCAGCATGTCACATGCGTTGACGAAGCAGCTTTCCAATGCCGAAGTCAGAACGAAGATCCCTACAGCTGTAGATGAGTCCTTCTCGAAGCAACAAAAGGCGCGTTTTCTACGATAACAGCTCGCTGCCGTCAAGCGCCTCGAGCAGGCCAATCCGATCTGCACGCTAGTGGGAACATCGCTGAGGATGAGGACGCGTGGTGTACTCGTTCTTTGCGTCAACGTGCCTCCCACAGGTATCCAAGTTCACCGCGTTGCTTCAACTGAGGCACGCCGCCTGAGGCGGATTCCTCTCCGGAATATGGAACATCGCGTTGTGAGATACTACGTGCGCACTTCCGTTTTTTCCCCTTATCTCGTGTCTGACAATGCGCTCAGGTCGAATGGCTTACCGCTCTGCCTTGGACCACCTGGTTCGGATGCCTTTACGAGGTCCGACTTCCTCCCCAACGCAAAGTCGCAACTCGATGCGGACCAGTCAAGGCCAAATGACGGCTATCTGAGTACCTCACTATTGTCCGTCTGCGTGCGTTGATTGCTCAAGAGGCGGTGATTGAACAAGTCAAAGTGCAGGAGGTTATTCTCAAAGACGCCATCGAGGACCAGGAGTATAAGAGGCCCTTGTGGGCCTTGTCAGGGCAGGAGAGACTTCGTCGCCGTCACCAACCTCGATGGAGATTCAAGGGCCGCGTAAGGTGACCAAAACCATCAAAAGCCCTCAAATTGTTGTGCGTTTCTCATACAACCCCTACTGCGCAATGATGTCATCATGGACGTAGAAATTGCAGGTTCGTCGGATCACCGGGAACTGGAAAGACGTCATTAGGACAGTCAATCGCTCGGGCGCTCGGGCGCAACTGACAAAGCCCACACCACTCTCTATCGTCACTTGACACACCCGTGATGCAGTTGCGTGCGCTGGAGCATGGGATTGGTCGGGTCGTGCGGTTCAAGGCCGTTGAGTGGGCAGTACACGTCGATGCGCGGGGAATATCACCATCCTCAGCGCCATCAGCTGTCTCTTCACTACCTTCTTCACCTACTGTGGCCGACACGATGCCACCGGCGGATTGAACAACGGTGCAAGAGTTGGTGACGCAAGATACGATCCAGTCGTCGAGGCAGATGAACGTGAGAGGACCTTAGGTTGTCTCAGCATGATCGCAAGGACCGTGGCCTCGAGACGAAACGCGGCGTCGTTTGGGGCCTGTCGTATCTGGGGAACTCATGCCCGTTGAGAGTATCGCGATACCTCGCAACGGGAATCTCAAGTTTACCGGTTCGTTTGGCGATGTGCGTTCTCCGGCCCCATGGAACTAACGAGCTTTTTTTTAAATTGCCGATTTCTTTCTAGGTTATCAAAGAGAGCGCGGATCTCGCGCTCAGTTGGATCTAGACGGTCTCGTACGACCTTGGCATCACCGCCAAGCGCGTGCAGGACCCGCTGTGCAGACCGCATACCATGATCGATGTACACCTACACCTTCCCGCAGGTGCGCAAAAGAAGGTGGACCGAGTGCAGGTGTCGCTATGGTACGTAGTCCGTTTTTTTTGAGTGGTTTGATGCTAAAATGAAGGTCGTGGGTCTGGTACAGGTCTATGCGATCGTATCCCTCTTGATGGACATGTATGTCCCTCCTACGACCGCCATGACTGGTGAGGTGCGCATAGGTACCTCTCCCTTGCACCCGCTCTGACATGAGTGTTGCCTTTCTGCAGATCACGCTGCGAGATCAAAGAAAAGGTGTTGGGCGCACACCTACAGGCGCCAACAGGGTAATCCTACCGTTGGGCAAATCGGAAGGACATTAAGTGTGAGGTGGATTATGTGGTGAAGGAGGTGCGCGCGCGCATACGGTTCGTGTTTGTGAGGACGATGGGCGAGGTGCTCGACGCTGCTCTTGGACCTGGCTTGTTGCCGTGGCGTGCACCGGACGCGCATCATCCGCTTGTTGAAAGTACGCTTCGGAAGATAGGCCGAGTTGTAAAAGAAAGAGAGAGACGGATGATATCATTGTATGTATTTAGCGGTTAACATATAATCATGATGTCGTTGTCGGACTGTTCAAATTCAAAGGAGAAGGTGGATATTTTTTAAAGACGTTGTATGCGTTGCCTATGGAGCTTACAATAAAAGGAATCTCGATTTCCTTTTCCCCAGGCTCTCCCTCTACCTCCCGCCGCGCGACCACTAAGCGCTAAGCATAAGCGCATAAGCATTAGCAGGAGCCAGTCACCAAGGTGTTTCAAGTTCTCAAGTCGCGTGTGACGTTCGAGTCTGCAAGCAGCGATATAGAAATACAGGACTTGCGAAACCCCCTCCTATTTGTCGGGTTTTGACCGAAATGGTACTACAGGTGTACAATTGACTTGTCATTCACCGGCAGTGACATTACCCACTGAGCGTTGTTACTGACTTGGAGTACCATCGCGCGGCCTTTCCCCCAGAACAACCATGATTCACTTGACAAAGTGCAGTTGGAACATCGACCTCCACGTCGATTCGAGCCAGTTGATGCTGTCCTTCTCGCTTGAGCCTGTGATGGTTCGTATCAGCAAGGACTCAGTAACGTTCTGCACCTTAAAGGAAACCCCCAAAAAATTGGTGCCGACGGTCTAGCGCCAACTGAATATTAATAGGGGGTTTCACGTTGCGGTTTTTTGGCGATTTTTTGAGTGGTTTTTTGAGCGGTTTTCGAATTTCATATTTGTTAAAAACACACTAAAAAACGGCCAAAAAACCGGTGCAACGTGAAACCCCCCCCAAACGCCTCAACCATCCTCTGTTTTTATGCTAGAAATAAATCCTGTGATAAATAGAGTTATCAAATATATAAGTGGGTGATATAGCGTGAGAAGAGAAATTGTGGTTTCTGAGTCAGCAGGGCACAGTGGCCCTTTCCTCTCGCCACTAATACTACTGCTGCTCATCCCTGCTGTCTTTGTTTGCTCATTTACACTGGCAGATGCCACTCACCTGGCACCAGCACACGTTACCTTGACAAGCCAAGGCTCAGTCAACACTTCCAGGCCCAGTCTGAACATGCCAGGAGCCTGCAGCGTGATGGAGTTCTCCTGCCACCCGCACAGCTTGAAGGCTCCCCATGTTCCCCGCACTACTTAGTTTCTGTTTGCTTTTTTATTTCGTTGTACATAGCATACACCATGCAGTACTAGCCTACTTAACACAATAGCAAGATAGCCAAGTGATAATCAAAGATATTTCAATTGCATGCCACAGCCTCCTCTGAGTCCTCTCCCGCCACTCTGTCAGATGCCGAGCCTGCTCAATTGTATGACTTGCCGTTGATTGGCTTC
The DNA here is from genome assembly GCA_022496225.1 of Russula aff. rugulosa BPL654. NCBI lineage: Eukaryota > Fungi > Basidiomycota > Agaricomycetes > Russulales > Russulaceae > Russula > Russula aff. rugulosa BPL654. Next base: position 18,667 of record WTXE01000307.1, on the reverse strand, counting down.
ATACACGCTTCACATATTGCTTCACATATTGTGCAATAATTCTTATTTAAGTTCTCATTTTTGTTATTACAGTAATGATAACATACTTGAATGATGACAAATCTGGGGGCAAAAAACAGAGGAGCAAAAAAACGGCCAAAAAGCGATGTAAAAGCAGCCCCGGAGCTCCTCTTGCATCTCAAAAAACCAACCTCATTTTTTGGAAAACCGGAAGTTGTGTTAGTTACCGGCTTCAAAAAACGTTCAAAAAACTGACAGGAAAACTGCCAAAAAACTGCCAAAAACTGCCAAAAAACTGCAACGTGAAACCCCCTAATAGGGGGTTTCACGTTGCGGTTTTTGGCCGTTTTTTGAGTGGCTTTTTGAGCGGTTTTCATCAAAGTTTCGAATTTCATATTTGCTAAAAACACACCAAAAAACGGCCAAAAAACCGGTGCAACGTGAAACCCCCCCCCCCACCGAAGGCCTCAAGCATCCTGTGTTTTACGCTCGAGATAAATCCTTTAATTAATATATTTATTAAACATATACTGTGCGATTGACTCAACTGTGTTGCCACGCCGACTGCACCAACTCTGAGCGTCGATCACACTCTTGTGGCTCTCAGCATCAGCAAAAGATCCATCTGCTTTTTTCCTCTTTATTTAGCTTGAAATGGTGAAATGCAGGAATATTGCAGGTTCTATGTATTCATGACGTAGCCCTTTTTAATGCGATTCTAATGAGCCCTCAAGCATGCAAATTGGACAAGAATTGACTGAGTTATGCTTAAAACAAAAAACCAAAAAATATGGGCTTATTTAGCTTGAGAGCTCTTGGAACGCTCAAAAGCCGTTTTAAGGGCTTTTAAGCCATTTTCAAGCAAATGGATCTTTTCCTGATGCACCGGCCATGCCCACACTCCCGATTCAACAGCAACTTCTTCGAGACCATTTAAGTATGCAAGAAAGCTGCAAGAGCTACGTCGCCGTGCAACCAATGACCTAAATTCTGACAGCAGCAGGAATTCGGACACAGAACGCTCATGAGGCTCAGATGACTCACTGACAGATACTGATTCCTCGCTATCTTCATCAGGAAAAGATCCATTTGCTTGAAAATGGCTTAAAAGCCCTTAAAACGGCTTTTGAGCGTTCCAAGAGCTCTCAAGCTAAATAAGCCCATATTTTTTGGTTTTTTGTTTTAAGCATAACTCAGTCAATTCTTGTCCAATTTGCATGCTTGAGGGCTCATTAGAATCGCATTAAAAAGGGCTACGTCATGAATACATAGAACCTGCAATATTCCTGCATTTCACCATTTCAAGCTAAATAAAGAGGAAAAAAGCAGATGGATCTTTTGCTGATGTTCGACATCCTTCGAGTCTCTAGATGATGATATTGCTGCCGGCTATGAAGCAGACTCGGATTCTGATGATAATATGTCCACAGACACGGAGGAAGACCAACTGTACATGAAGCGGTTAGCGGCCCTTCATGAACGGTTCAATCACCTTACAGACACTCGTGTTCTCTTCCCAAATCGTGTTCACAAACTATCACAACTATATCTCGTTCTCGTCTTGTACAAGGAGGACGACCATAAGCGATTCCGACGAAATTTGCGTGTCAATCCAGAGACATTCGATGAACTCATGAAAAGGATTGAAGATAATCCAATTTTCACAAGCAACGGACCACAAGATCAGTTACCTCTCGATGAACAGCTCACGATTGCTCTTTTTCGCTTTGGACACCATGGGAACGCAGCCTCTGTGGAGGCCATTGCACAATGGGCCGGTGCATCGGCTGGAACGGTTGTAAATGTGACACGACGTGTGATAGTGGCATTCCTCGCTCTTCACGACACTGTTATTCGGTGGCCAAGTGCACGAGAGAGGGAAGAGGCAAAGGAGTGGGTTGAAGCAGCCACATGTGTCGCATGGAGAAACGGCTGGTTCTTTGTTGATGGTACTCTGGTTCCTCTTGCAGAGAAGCCAGGGTATCACGGTGAAGCTTATTTTGATCGGAAGTCAAACTATTCGTTAAATGTTCAGGTGAGCGTAAAGCCAAAAGAAGCCTTCTTACGTGATACTAATGGGCTTGGTACTGGCAGCTTATTACTCTTCCGAACCTGCGTATCATCGACTATGTTATTGGACATTGTGGCAGCACACATGACTCAACTGCTTTTCAAGACTCGCGCACAGTTCACGAGAAACAATGGCTTATTGGACCTGGAGAATGGATATGGGCTGACTCTGCTTATCCGATGGAAGCTTGGTGTGTTACACCATTCAAGAAGCCTGCTGCGAATGCTCCGGAGAATAAGGTTTTCAACTACTGGGTTTCACATGTATGTGTCATACTTTCCGGTTTAACACACGAAATAACTAGTCTACTAAGGTTCGGATTCGATCTGAACACGCTGTTGGTTTCATCAAAGGCCGTTTTCAATCACTAAAGGGTTTGCGCCAGCAAATTAAGAACACTCAAGATCATGAGCGTGCCCTTGCATGGATACGGACATGTATTGTCATTCATATGATGATTCATGAGATCGAGACGGAAGATTTTGATGAAGAATGGGATGAAGAGCTTATCTTGGATGGGTTATCGTCAGATGAACTGATCTCATCTGATGAGGATCGCATTGCCGCTCAGATCCATCGTGAGTCTCAGGGTCAGCGCAAGAGAAGGAGAGTCAAGGACGATCTATTTACTAGTGGGCTAGTTGACTGACTATCACTACAACTTTGAGGAGAATAACATAATCTACATCGCATCAGGAAAGTGAAGGTCGTTCGCAGAAAAAATAAACTCGGCATCAGGACTACGCTCTACTGAGCCGGAAAAGACACCCATTTGACCACTTGGACTACTGTCGCCGCTCGACATACTTGCCTGTTGGGAATGGACCCAGCTCTCCATCGTCATGGATCCATCAAGTGGTGTTGATGATCCTGATTCCGCTCTACCGCTGAGTCCACCTGCACCTGCTAAACGTCCCGAACCCAAAGCAAACATACTTGCCATGTTGCTCAGCATGTTAAGCTGTGCCTTTTGGATCTCGGCATCCATTTCCATCTTTTTTACCTTCGCTGCATGCTTTTTCTCCTGAAGCTCCAGTTCCTTCATTCGGATGGCATTTTTCTGTGTACGACGCTCGGCTGCCTCCTTCAACTCCATAACATGGATATCTTCATAATACGCATCTCGGATGTTGCGTTTTACCGCAGTGTGAGTCTGATTCTTGCCCGATCGTCCCTTTGCGTCATCCTTGGGTGTTTGTACAGGTGTCAAGCTCCGTGAAGACGATCGGCCAATACGGGCACATTGCACAGCTGGTTGAGATGCTGATGGCAGTTGCGCGACAGACAGTAGGGGTTCCTGTTCATCATTTGTCATGCCCGCCATGATTGACTCAAATGGAACAAAGACGCACCTTTGTTTCCTTGCTGCTGTCCGGTAGTAATGCGATAGACGCAGACGCATATGCATCATCGATTCTCTTCACAGTATCGCTCACGCCACTATTACCGCCATCTTGCATCGGCATGGCAAAGCTCCCTTCAAGAAGATCAATATCCCAGTCCTGGCTCAAGACTTCCAAGCCCGGATCAACTTATCAAGGTCGGGTATTCCACTTCCATGGTTACTTTGGGTGTCGCTGACATGATCCTTGTCCTCGTGATTCTCCTTGTTATTGCTTGGCTTCGTGAACAAGGCCACTGCATGTGCTCCGAAATCTTGGCCTGCTGTCGATGTAGACACTCCCACGGGATTGTAGTTTGGCAATTCGCTCCAGAACGCATGTAAGTCGTCCCAAAATGGCCACTCCTTGCGAATTTTTTCTGTTGTTTATCCGCCTATCAGAGCCAGCATATACTCTGGAAAGTGGACTCACCAATTAGATTGACATGTTCCGAGTCCCCATTCACACCTCCACCGGTCCCCTGTATCTTGCGGGCATATTTCACATAGGTCTTTTTCAATCTGTTATCCAATAGAATTAGCACATAGTAATGATAGTGTAAATTCTAATAACTATACCGTTGGAACTGTTGTTGAGTGGACCGTGCAAAGCGAGTGGGATCCTTCTCATATTCTTGTTCAATCGCTTCATTATCGATGGTTCTGAAGACAGCGGCTGCAAGTGTACTGTAAAGGGCTATCTTGCTTTCTGATGCTTGCACCTTTGATCGGCCCTCCACTTTAGCCCCTGAAGTGGAATCACTGAAGAGTCGAAGACAAAACTTCACATCATTTGTAAGATGCTCGATGGCACGTTGCATCCAGGCTGGATTACTGCCCCATTTGAGTTGTTTTGGTTTCGAGTCGGCAGCCTTGTTGGGCTTCGGAGCCTTCTTTTTTCCAGGTTGGCTTGGTTCCGAGGTGGTTTTCTTGGAGTTACTGGCCTTCACCATCATATGCGTGTGACGAGGGACTGGTGTTGGAGAGGCGTACAATAAAAAAATAATTTTAATTATTATGTTATTACTCAAATGATAACCCGGAGCTCAAAAAACAGAGAGGCAAAAAACGGCCAAAAAGCGATGTAAAAGCAGCCCCGGAGCTCCTCTTGCATCTCAAAAAACCAACTTCGTTTTTTTGGAAAACCGGAAGTTGTGTTAGTTGCCGGCTTCAAAAAACGTTCAAAAAACCTGACTGAAAACCACCAAAAAATGGCCAAAAAGCCGCAACGTGAAACTAGTGATGGGCGCGGGTAACCCGTGGGTTTTTTGGAGCATACCCCTACCCCTACCCACAAAAACCCGTACCCTTAGCCAGGGGTCTGGGTTTCTTAAGGGTCTGCAAGAATCATACCCCTACCCCTACCCGCAAAAACCCGTACCCTTAGCCAAGGGTACGGGTTTCTGAAGGGTCTACAAAATCATACCCCTACCCGTACCCGCAAAAAACCCGCACAAAAACCCGCAGAAACCCGCAGAAACCCGCACCATATTCAGACACTGTGGCTTTCTAATGAGCCCAAGAACATCCAAATCAGCACAGAAACGAAGGAGATACAACTCAAACATTGTTTTGACCATATTTTCTTTGTTTCTGGGCCAATTTGAATGTTCTTGGGCTCGTTGAAAAGCCACAGTGTCACCACACCAATACCCCTCTATACCCCTCTACGGGTACGGGTTTTTGCGGGTTTTTGAAGGTAAAACCCGTGGGGTAGGGGTTTTTAGAAACCAAAAACCCTTACCCCATGGGTTTTTGAGGGGTTAGAAAATCTCTACCCGTACATCAGCAAAAGATCCATCTGCTTTTTTCCTCTTAATTTAGCTTGAAATGGTGAAATGCAGGAATATTGCAGGTTCTATATATTCATGACATAGCCCTTTTTAATGCGATTCAGATGAGCCCTCAAGCATGCAAATTGGACAAGAATTGACTGAGTTATGCTTAAAACAAAAAACAAAAAAATATGGGCTTATTCAGCTTGAGAGCTCTTGGAACGCTAAAAAGCCATTTTAAGGACTTTTAAGCCATTTTCAAGCAGATGGATCTTTTCCTGATGTACCCGTACCCGTGAAACCCGTACCCCTAACCCGTACGGGTTTTCAAAACCCGTGCACATCACTACGTGAAACCCCCTAATGTTGGGACAGTCTAGGGGCTTGGAGGTTTTGAATTCAAATTAGTAAATTAGATCGGTACAATAAATACCAGGACACTGCCAGGCAACCATGGGGTGGTAGTGTGTCTCGAATGGTTTCCTATTGTATCTCAGTACAGTCTAGGCGCTCTTGGGGCCTGCCTTAGGCCGGGCGTCTAGCGTCTATTCTCGACACGCCCTTCGCATCAATCCCACATCACCAACTATCCCCTTTCCTCTCTTCCCCACGGGCTAGCCACACCATGTCCGCTGTCGCTTCGACGTCTGCCTCCCATTCCAACTTTGCCTCTATTTTCAATATTGCTTTGGAAAAATACAAACGTAAGACTAAGCAAGACCTCGTCGAGCATCCGCTCCTTCCAAGGCTCCAATCCTGTGATTCCCCCGAAGCCATCCTCACGGTGCTTCGAGAGCAAACATCCGAATTCAACCAATCCCAGAATAGCGATGATGGACTCACGACATGGGTCACCCCGACCGTCAATGTCCTCTACTCATTTTCCGCTACCATTGGCGGGGTTGTTGGGCTTGTGAATATCCACATATTTTCTTTTCATATTGTCCTATCTGATATCTACCTTTCAGGGATTCCCACCAGCAAACATAATATTTACGGGGATCGGTGTTCTTCTCCTGGTCCGTGTAATTTGCCGTTCCCTCGCACGAACTATTTTAATACCCTGACGCAGGCGGCTAAAGATGCGCGCGCTAGCCGAGACAAGCTTATCGACCTGTTCAACTGCATCGAACGATTTTTCCAACGGCTTGAGATCTACACTGGCATTACACCGACTACGGCTATGACGGATATAATTGTTGGTATTATGGCCGAGATACTCGCCATCCTTGCGATGGCGACGAAGGAAGTGAAACGTGGGCGATTGAGTGAGTCAATGCTGTGTAGATTTGCGATTCTTGACTTGACTGACGCGTCGGTGCAGAAACGTATTTCAGGAAATTGGTGGGGAACACAGACATCGAGGACAGCCTGCAAAGATTGGACAGATTGACACAAGAAGAGGCGCGGATGGCATCTGCGGAGCTACTGAGGGTCGCACATACCGTCGATGGCAAAGTAGATGATGTCCATGGCGAGGTGCAAGATGTCCAAGGCGATGTGCAAGATGTTGGCAACAAGGTCCAAAACGTCGACGTGCGGGTACAAGATGTCCAAGGTGATGTACACGACGTTGGCAACAAAGTTCAAGACGTCGACAACAGGGTGCAAGGCATTGGTAGCGATGTAAATGTCATTTCTTCTGAGGTTCGAGAGGTCAACTGTTCGTTATCTCTTTAACCCTGCTCGCCTTTCTGAGGGCTCAGACAATCACACAGGGAATCAGCTCAGAGATAATCTCTTACGATGGCTTTCGTCGTCAGATCCATCCATCAATCATAACCTTGCCTCCAAAGTCCATCACAACGGTACAGCCCGATGGTTTTTTCAAGGCCAAATATTTAATCAATGGAAATCGACTGGTTCATTCTTGTGGATACATGGAAAGCGTGTGTAACTTTTAACCCTTACTGTGCGTAGGCCGGACCCCTGATCATCTCTCGACTCTGTAGCGGGATCAGGCAAAAGTATACTCTGGTTCGTCTTTCTTCAATTCTTTCTACCTTGTTGAACTAACATATCTGTTCAGTTCTTCGATCATACAAGACATCATGGCCCTGCGCGATGCTAGGATGGCCTCGATGGCCTACTTTTATTTTGACTTCAAGGACATCCATAAGCAGAAACTTCACAATTTGCTTCCCTCTCTTCTTACCCAACTTTCTGCTCGGTCCGATCCCTGTTGCGATATACTCTCCCGACTCTATTCTGCACACGATCGAGGAGAAAAGCAACCCAGCGATCGCCTCATGGTCGAATGCCTCAAAGAAATGCTCATCCTCCTCGACGCACAAGGGCCTACATACATTATCCTGGATGCCCTCGACGAGTGTCCGAAGACATCCACCATTCCACCACCACGAGTAGAGGTCTCGACTTTGTGGAAGAACTTGTCGGCCTTCGCCTTCCAAATCTGCACGTATGTGTTACGAGTCGACCTGAGCTCGACATTCGAGCTGTCCTCGAACCTTTAACTGCTCGCCCTGTGTCACTTCACGATGAAAGTGGACAGCAGGAGGATATTGTCAATTATGTGGCCTCTATTGTTGGCTCGGATCGACGGACACGGAGATGGCGGAAAGAGGACAAGGATTTGGTTATTAAGACACTAACGGAAAGAGCAGACGGGATGTAAGGGCGTTGTTGTCTGTTATTAGCGAATCCTAACCTGGATCATTTCATAGGTTTCGGTGGGCGTTCTGCCAACTGGAAATCCTACTGGACTGCCTCCCACCAAGTATTAAGCATACCCTGGAGGAGTTGCCGGACAGCCTGGACGAAACATACGAACGGATACTAAAGGAGATCAGGAAGCCGAACCAGAGACTTGCACATCGATTGATGCAATGTCTTGTAGCTGCTGTTCGCCCGCTTGAAGTCAAAGAACTTGCAGAAGTCCTGGCGTTCAACTTCGAAGCGGAAGGGATCCCGAAGCTAAATTCAAATTGGCGTTGGGAGGATCAGGAAGGGGCAATAATGTTGGCGTGCTCGAGTTTGGTCACGATAGTCAAGGACGGGGATTCGCGAGTCGTTCAATTCTCACATTTCTCGGTCAAGGAATTCTTGACGGCGGATCGACTTGCGGAGCCCATTCGAGATGTGTCACGCTATCACATCGAACTCGAGGCGGCACATACAATTCTTGCACAAGCATGCATTGGCGTTCTTCTCCGATTGGACGATCACGTTGACCGAGACAAAATCAAAGACTTTCCGTTGGCTCGATACGCTGCTGAGTATTGGCCAAGGCATGCGAAATTTGGAAGTGTATCTGCACGGATCAAGGATGGGATGGAATGCCTTTTTGATGAAGACAAGCCACACTTTGCAACGTGGCTTTGGATCTACGACGAAACTAATTATAGACGCATGCCCAGTATGCTCCCGGAGAAACCTGGAGCAATCCCCCTATATCACGCCGCAATGCACGGATTTCGTGACTTGGCAGCACACCTCATCGCCGAGCATCCAGAGTATGTGAATGCTAGGGGACATCCGAGAGAGACCTCGATTCATGCTGCAACGAAAGGAGGATATACCGACATTGTTTCATTACTACTTGAACGCGGAGCGGATGTCGATGGCCGGGATGTGATCGACCAAACTTCCCTGCATTTGGCTTCCCACCGTGGAATACTCAGTGTTGGGAAATGTCTTCTTGATCATGGCGCAGATATCAATGCTCGAGACGAGGATGGTGATACTCCACTGACCGATGCGACATTCGGAGGACATGTTGAGTTTGTTCAAATGCTACTTGAACGCGGGGCGGCGATTGATGCCCGGGATGACGGTGGCGAAACTTCACTGCACGATGCAGTCAGAATGGGTTATATCGAGGTCGCACGATTGTTACTGAAGCATGGCGCAGATGTCAATGCGCGCGACGAGTTTGGCGAGACCCCTTCCCAGCGTACAACAAGACAGGCTATCTTAGATCTACTTTCCGAGTATGGTTCCGAGTCTGTATAGTCGTTGGTTCCATGACGTATTACATACAGGGGGAGATCGTGTAATACTTTGTGCTATGGTACGACGTCGTGCGCCACAAGTAATACGTACGGGGTATCGATACAGACGGCTCTTCCATACTACGTAGTACACGTGTAACTTGAAGGTCCCCCTTCAAAACTTCTAACTTTCTAAATCTGTCTCCCATGCGGCATACACACACATACGGCTATATACAGTGGGCTCAGAATTGGTGAACAAATACCAGCTCGAATCTTGGATGAAGTAATGATTCGAAACTTTCAAATTCAAAAATGATCACTTAGGAATGGTAAAGGGCGAGATGGCGATGAATCAAGGAGATCGTGTAAAGAAAGAGGACAGAAAAGTCGAAAAGACACAGGAAGAGACGGAAAGGTTTTCACAGGAGACAACATATTCTGAGGCAGGATGTTCCGCATGGGAATAGGACTGCAGAGAATCGCGATGAGGAAGCGAGTGGCGCAGATATTGACAGTGTCGAAAGGAATTGGGAAGAGTGTATAACAGGGACGGAGGAGATGTCGACAGACAAAATGGGGTCGAACGAGGCGGCCCGTCCGTCAGAGGGCCAGCACAAGCGCGCGGAATCTCGACATCGGAACTGGTAAAAGTAGAATCGACCAATAAGTCTAGGAACAGCGCGGCACAACATGGGGCGGCAAAAGAAAGCTGGAGCTTCAGCATTCCTCACGATCATCCCCTCCCCCGAACGTGCCAGGCACTGGCAGCGTGCCGCGAAAAGAAAAAAGATTTCCTCGCCGCTGCAAGCAAGCGAGTAACCGCGGAAGCATTTGAGGTCTGCCGAGGCCGGATCCGCGTGTCGTAACGTCACGTGTCCAGCGAGCAAGAGCTCCGCTTCGTTAACAACAACTTGAACAGGGTCACGGTTGCACCCCTTCGGCAGGCAGCCCAACTCCCAACTCGAAGGGTTCTCCCATCGTATAACTTAGGTATGGTTGCCTGAGGTAGAAAATATCTGCACCGAACTCGACCCGCTCAAATAGAGGGGGAGGATGCCCGTGCGACCGATGGACCTCACGGTGCGCTCACAGACTCACCACAGACAAGCCGAGCTAAGAGCCGCAGTTTGAGTAAAGGATGACACAGAGGCTGTTATGCACTCACTGCGCGATCGGATTCGCACCTCTAAGCTGAGTTCCAATGGCTTGAGTTGAGAAGCGAGTCTGCGATCTGCAGAAGGAGCTCCTAGAGAGCCATTCTGGATTCGGCTAACCCATCACCGAATAATAGCCAAGAGTACGGCATACAACCACTGAACCGAGCAAGGTCAACGATATGTCCCGCAAGTCTACTGCGTTCTCCCTGCCAAGCATGTCGCGTCCTGTGTGACTCCCTCCTATCCGATGTCAGTAAAGACATGCACATGGCCGGAAAGACCTCTGAGCACTCTTCGAGCACTACGCATCTAACGACCTTTGGTAAGAGTGTTTGGATCAACGCGCCTGTCACAACCCCACCAATCTGTACATCTAACAACACGGTCAACGCTCGCAACCTCGCAACCAGCGCGGACGATCGAATGTGCGAATGCGGACCTGAGGCTTCGACATTGAGCTTTAGGTGGGTGCGATCGCGGCGACCATGATACTGTACGATTTCCTATTTCTAACGTCGACTGCATCAACCCGGGAAGCTTCGTATGCCATACAAGGATACAGTACAGTCAAACCCCTCTTAACCCATACCTCCGAAAACCTTTTTTTTCAGGTGTAACTCCTCTAGCCAATACCCTAGCAGTCCTCCAAATGGGTATGGGTTAAGAGGGGTTCGACTGTAGTCGGTTGGCCGTCTGCGTTGCTGAGGCGGAGGTTGGAGAAATAGGGCAGAAATGTCAGCCAATTATGCATTATCACCAATGGCGGCAGCAGCACGCTGTGGGTCGGAACGTAGGTCATGTTAGGTGACACCAGGAAGATGTTGTAGTAGGTCGAGTGATGTCAATACACATAATGACATGGCATGTCTCCGTGTCTGTCTCCACCCCTCATTCGTCTCCGCTACCCGCTTATATCTCCCTCTCTGCCCGCTTAACCCGCTTAACTTTCTCAATTCCCAACAACCCGACTGATGTGCTCATCCGTCTCCTTGATCCATCGTTCGCCATCCCCGTCTTTGCCGCCATCCCATTCGTCTAGCACGATGGAACGACCTCCCTGCACGAGTGGGGCGTTACAGCCCGCGTTATCTGTTATCCGTCCCCGCGCCCATCACCTCCTGACCCGCGCTGGCGTCGCCCGCATCCGCATCCGCCTCACCAATACAAGCATTAACACCCATCCATAAACAACACCGCTCCTGACACCAGCATCTCCGACGCCTCTCCTTCGCGTGGCCGTTATTCGTTCACCACCGGACGCCGAATCACCGCCCGCCCACATCGTACAAGATCTCAAGCAGCCGTCATCCGCTTACTAGAACGCTTCGCACAGGACACATCGCAGTCGGCACGTAAACACGAGAGTACCAGTGAGCTTTTCTTTCACATTTCCTCCTTTATGTGCTTTGTGTATATACGCGGCATGGTCTCTGCAAGCGCTGCGGGAGAAGAAGCACTTATTTGGGTATATTGCCTGGCAGCTGGTATACAATGTCTCCGCTGGCCCCGCCTCTGACCATCTCTTTCCATCACTCCGCACAAAAGTAGTTGGTTGATCCCTACTCTGTTTCTCTTGTAGCTCTTTTCGCCACCAAATCTCCTTCGTTACGTCTCCAGCTCGACGCGCAACCCCTATGTGCCGAAGTTCGCCACGTTACTTCGACCGGGCACGCCACCTGATGCGATTTCCTCCCCCGAATCCAGAACGTGGCGTTGTGAGGAACTAAGTGCGTACTTCCGTTTTCTTTCTTGAGCCACGTATCGTGTCTGACAATACGCTCAGCTCGAATGGCTTACCGCTCTACCTTGGACCCCACCGTCACCTGGTTCGGATACACTTACAGTACGATACTCGGGGGGTGCCCTTCGTACCAATCATCCATCACCAACTATCCCTATCCTTCTCTTCTCCTACCTGGACCTGCTGGTCACACCATGTCCTCTCATCTACCTCGCATTCCAACTTTGCCTCCGTTTTCAACACTGCTTTGGAATCTTAAAACGGAAGACCGAGAAAGACCCTGCTTCTCTCGTTTCCAGGCCTCAATCCTGCGACTCTTCCGAAGCTATTCTCGCTGTCCTTCGAAAGCAATTACCCATGTCAATGCGCGAGGACTATCACCATCCTCAGTGCCATCCCCTATCACTTCGCTATGGTCCTCACCTACTGTGGCCGTCACCAATTCCGCCGGCGAACTGGACAAGAGTGCACTGGCAAGGCTTGGTGATGCTGGATACGGATCAGCCCTCGAGCCAGATGGGCTTCAGAAGATCTTAGGGTTGTCGTGGCATGACAGTGAGGACCGTGACCTCGAGGCGAGATGCGGCGTCGGCTGGGAGTCGTTTGGGGCCTGGTCGTGACTGGCATGGGCGAGGGCGAGCTCATGCCTGTTGAGAGTATCGCGACATCTGGCAATTGAATAAGAATCTCAAGCTCACCGGTACGATCGTATCCCTCTTGACAGGAAAGTATATCCCTCCTACGACTGCCGCGGCCGGTGAGGTACGCCAAAAATATTATCTCAATTTTTTTTGGCTCCCGCTCTGACATGAGTGTTGTCCTCTGCAGATCACACTCTGCGGACGCGTATCGCCCGTTGGTGGGATCAAAGAAAAGGTGTTGGTCCCGCACCGTGCAGGCTGGCAACAAGGTGATCCAATCATGGGCGAATCGGAAAGATGCTGAGCATGATGTAGCGAAGGAGGTACGTGGGCGCATCCAGTTCGTGTTTGCGAGGACGGTGCGCGAGGTGCTCGACGTTGCATCCGTTTGTTGAAAGCAAGCTTCAGAAGGTGGGCCGAGTCTTAAAGGAAAGGTGAAACAGAGGGTATTATTGTATGTATTTTAACGTTTAACATATAATGTCGTCGTCGGACTGTTCAAATTACAACTCGCTATCTATCTACACGGTGATCTAACGGAGAGGCGGATACTGTAAAGACATTGTATGCGTTGTATACCGAGGCTTACAATAAAAGGAATCAGAATTTCCTTATTCTCAGGCTCTCGCAGCCGCTCGGAGCACAAAGCACTGGCAGGAGCAAGTGACCAAGTTGTTCCACATCTTCTCCAGCGACTGTGTCCATCTCGCTTGAACCTATGATGAACCTTTGATGGTTTTCCCGCAAACAATTGGCGCGATAGTCCGGCGACGTCGATATTTCAGTCTAGCGACTCTAGCCTGTCTAGGGATTTGGAGGTTTCTCAGAGTACTCTGCAAATACAGACAAGAAGTAAATTAGATCGGGACAAATACTAGGACGGGCAACGTCGGTGGGAGCTTGGCAAGTCCCAGGCGTTCTTTGCCAGTGTCGCTGTCGCCTCGTGTCTCTTAGTACGGACGTGGGCTGTGTGAGCGGGCTGTGGGCTGTCACATACTCAGGCAAGGGCGGCTATTTATCGATGCGCCCTTCGTATCAATCGCCCATCACCGACTATCCCTTCCCCTCTCTTCTTCACGGGCGAGTCACACCATGTCCGCTGTCCCTTCCACGTCTACCTCCCATTCCAACTTTGCCTCTATTTTCAATGCTGCTTTGGAAAAATACAAGAGGAAGACCAAGCAAGACCTCGCCAAGCATCCACTCCTTCCTAGGCTTCAGTCCTGTGATTCTTCCGAAGCTATCCTCGCAGTGCTTCGAGAACAAACCCCCGAGTTTGATCAATCTCAGAATAGTGATGGTGTACTTATGACATGGGTCACCCCGACTGTGAACGTCCTTTACTCATTTTCCGCTACCCTTGGCGGGGTCGTTGGGCTTGTGAATATCAGCAAATTTCCTTATATTACTTTCGAATCTAATTTTTACCCTTTCACCTTTCAGGCGTTCCCACCAGCAAACATAATTTTTACGGGGATTGGCGTTCTTCTCCTGGTCTGTGTCCTTCGCGATTCCCTTGCACGACCTATCTTGATGCCCGTGACGCAGGCGGTTAAAGATGCTCGCGCCAGCCGAGACAAATTTATCGATCTCTTCAACTGCATCGAACGATTTTTCCAAAGGCTTGAGATTTACACTGGCATTACACCGACTACGGCTATGACGGGCATAATTGTTGATATTATGGTTGAGGTACTCACCATCCTTGGGATCGCGACGAAGGAAGTGAAACGTGGGCGATTGAGTGAGTCGCCGATGCTGTGTAGATATACGATTCTTGACTTGACTGACACGTTGGTGCAGAAAAGTATTTCAGGAAGCTCGTAGGGAATACGGATATCGAGGATAGCCTGCAGAGGTTGGACAGGTTGACACAAGAAGAGGCCCGGATGGCATCTGCGGAGCTACTGAAGGTCACACATACCGTCGACAACAGGGTGCAAGGCATTGGTAGCGATGTAAATGTCATTTCTTCTGACGTTCGAGAGGTCAACCGTTCGTTATCTCGTTAATCCCTACTCGTCCTCCTGAGGGCTCAGACAATCACACAGGGAATCAGCTCAGAGACAATCTCCTACGATGGCTTTCGTCGTCAGATCCATCCATCAATCATAACCTTGCCTCCAAAGCCCATCACAATGGTACAGCCCAATGGTTCTTTCAAGGCCACATATTTAATCAATGGAAATCGACTGGTTCATTCTTGTGGATACATGGAAAGCGTGCGTCATTTTCAACCCTTACCGTGCATAGGCCGGATCCCTGATCATCTCTCGACTCTGTAGCGGGATCAGGCAAAAGTATACTCTGGTTCGTCATTCTTCGACTCTTTCTACTTTGTCGAACTAACAACTCTGTTCAGTTCTTCGATCATACAAGACATCATGGCCTTGCGTGATTCTGGGACGGCCTCGATGGCCTACTTTTATTTTGACTTCAGGGACGTCGATAAACAAAGACTTCACAACATGCTTCCGTCACTTCTCATCCAACTTGCTGCTTGGTCCGATCCCTGTTGTGATATACTCTCCCGGCTCTATTCTCACATGGTCGTGGAGCACAGAGACCCAGCGATCGCGCTATGGTCGAATGCCTCAAAGAAATTGTCACCCTCAATGCGCAAGGGCCTACATACATTATCCTGGATGCCCTCGACGAGTGCCGAAGCATCCGCCATCCCACCACCGCGAGAAGAGGTCCTCGACTTTGTGGAAGAACTCGTCGGCCTTCCCTTCCAAATCTCCACATATGTGTTACGAGTCGACCTGAGCTCGACATTCGGGCTGTCCTCGAACCTTTAACTCCCGCCCTGTGTCACTTCACGATGAAAGTGGACAGCAGGAGGATATTGCCAATTATGTGCCTCTATTGTTGTCAGATCGACGACACGGAGATGGCGGAAAGAGGACAAGGATTTGGTTATTAAGACACTAACGAAAAAGCAGACGGGATGTAAGGGCGTCGTTGTTTGCTTATTAACGAATCCTAACCTGGAACATTTAATAGGTTCCGGTGGGCGTTCTGCCAACTGGAAATCCTACTGGACTGCCTCCCACCAAGTATTAACATACCCTGGAGGAGTTGCCCGACAGCCTGGACGAGACTTACGAACGGATACTAAAGGAGATCAGGAAGCCAACCAGAGACTTGCACATCGATTGATGCAATGTCTTGTAGCTGCTGTTCGCCCGCTTGAAGTCAAAGAACTTGCAGAAGTCCTGGCGTTTAACTTCGACGCGGAAGGGATCCCGGAGCTAAATTCGAATTGGCGATGGGAGGATCAAGAAGGGGCAATAATGTTGGCGTGCTCGAGTTTGGTCACGATAGTCAAGGACGGGGATTCGCGGGTCGTTCAATTCTCACATTTCTCGGTCAAGGAATTCTTGACGGCGGACCGACTTGCGGAGCCCGTGCGAGATGTCTCGCGTTATCACATCGAATTCGAGGCGGCACATACGATTCTTGCACAAGCATGCATTGGTGTTCTCCTTCGATTGGACGATCACATTGACCGAGACAACATCGAAGACTTTCCGTTGGCTCCGTACGCTGCTGAGTATTGGCCAAGGCATGCGAAATTTGGGAGTGTATCGGCACGGATCAAAGATGGGATGGAATGTCTTTTTGATGAAGGCAAGCCACACTTTGCGACGTGGCTTTGGATCTACGATGGCATGTCCACTACGTGTCCGGAGAAACCTGGAGCAGTCCCCCTATATCACGCCGCATGGCACGGATTTCGTGACTTGGCAGCAAACCTCATCGCCGAGCATCCAGAGCATGTGAATGCTAGGGGTGATTTCGAAGAGACCGCGATGCACGCTGCAACGAGAGGAGGATATGCCGACATTGTTTCATTACTACTTGAACACGACGCGGATGTCGATAGCCGGGATAGGAACAACTCGACTACCCTGAATTGGGCTGGGTTCCGTGGAACTATCGTTGTTGGGCAATGTCTTCTTGATCATGGCGCAGATATCAATACTCGAGATCACTTTGGTCAGACTCCACTTTTCGACGCTTCACGCGGAGGACACGTTGAGTTTGTTCAAATGCTACTTGAACGCGGGGCGGCGATTGATGCCCGGGATAACCATGGCAGAACTTCACTGAACATGGCAGTCCTATGGGTAAGATCGAGGTCGCGCGATTCTTCCTGGAGCATGGCGCAGATGTCAATGTGCGCGACAAATCAGGCAAGACCCCTTACCATTTCGCGATGCAAAAGGATATTTTAGATCTATTTTCTGAGTATGGTTCCGAGTCTGTATAGACTACAGGGGGGATCTTGTAATACTGCTCTTCCATATTAGTGAATGTGAATTTGGTCCCCCCTTTACTCCGTTTGGCTCTCATTCGTCCCCGATCTCTTTAATGCATCAACCCGTCTTTGCCTTCGTCCCGTTCGTCTAGTACGATGGAACCACCTCCCTGTACGAGTGCGTCAAAGCCCGCATAGCCCGCTTCGTCCGTCCCTGCGCCCAGTCGGACGAGCTATACCTCTACACTCTCACTGCATCACCCGCATCCGCCTCACCACCACTAGACGAACAACGCCAACCCGTCCACAAACAATACCGCTATAGCCGTCTCTCCACTGAGTCTCCTTTGTTGCGTCTCCAGCATGTCACATGCGTTGACGAAGCAGCGTTCCTATGCCGAAGTCAGAACGAAGATCCTTACAGCTGTAGACGAGTCCTTCTCGAAGCAACAAGAGGCGCGTTTTCTGCGATAACAGCTCGCCGCCATCAACGCCGAGCCGCAGCGCCTCAAGCAGGCCAATACCGACCTGAACGCTAGTGTGAATATCACGGAGGATGGGGACGCTTTGATGTACTCGTTCGTTGAGGCAACGGGCTTCACACAGGTACCGAAGTTCGCGGCGTTGCTTCAACCGAGGCACGCCGCCCTAAGGCGAATTCCTCCGCAAAATACGGAACATTGCGTTGTGAGGAACTGCGTGCGTACTTCCGTTTTCTTTCCTTCTCCACGTATCGTATCTGACACCATGCTCAGCTCGAACGGCTTACCGCCCTGTCTTGAATCCCACCGCCACTGGCTCGGATACCTTTACGTCCGACTTCCTCCCCAACGCAAAGTCGCAACTCGATGCGGATCACTTTGGCCTTGATTATGTCAAACGACGGCTAACGGAGTACCTCGCTGTTGTCCGTTTGCGTGCGTTGATTGCGCAAGACGCGGAGATCGAATAGGTACGAAGCGCAGGAGGTTGTTCTCAAAGACGCCATCGAAGACCAGAAATATAACGATAAGATAAAGCATCGGAGGCCCCTGTCGGGGCAGGAGAGACTCCGTCACTGTCACCAACTTCGACGGAGATATAAGGGCCGCGTAAGGTGACCAAAACCATCAAAGCCCCCATATTGTTGTGCGTTTCTCATACAACCCCTACTGCGTAATGATGCCATTTTGGACGTGGTGTGCGTCGACTACGCCTTTACCAATACAGTGTCTCTGGTTCCAATACATACGACTGCGCAGATGGTCTACGCGGAAGTGAGCAATTATATGGTATTACTACATTTCTTTGTGTTTACCCACTGGTAAGACCGGGGTTAAAGCCGACAAACTCTGCGCATACACACTAGCAAGCGAACAAAAGCGCGTCATAAGTATATCTAGTCCTTCGATGCTACAATACTCATCTTACTTCGTAAGTATACAGCTGGCACCTGGTTTAATCACCTTACTCCTACTAGATCCGTCTCCCATGCGGCATTCACATCCATACGGCTACAGTGGGCTCAAACCTGGTGGTCAAGTACCAGGTCGAATCTCGAGGTGATGATCCGAAGCTTTCAAAATAAATCAAAAAGGCCACTTGGGAATGGTAAAGGGCGAGATGACGATGAATCAAGGAGATGATGTGAAGAAAGATGACAGAAAAGTCGAAGGAAACGGGAAGAGACGAAACGCCGGCATTT
>WTXE01000306.1:0-29327 GCA_022496225.1 Russula aff. rugulosa BPL654 | reverse complement strand
ATGTAACGTAGGTCGACTCAATACAGTGGATCGAGCCTTGCTACGCGGTCCTGATTGGGATGGAGTCAGCACGTCGAAGGGCATCCCAACGCTAGGGCGCTGGACGGCTCGTAATGTGGAACGGAACGCATCGGCGTGGACTGTGCGAGCCCAGCCAGATACTCCTCCTTACACCTGCCGGGGGGTCAAAATCTTGACCATCCCTGGTCAAGCGTCATCCCCGACGCACAAGGCACCGTCGTCATGGGATGCTTCTTCTTGAATGACGGCGACGAGGTCCTCCTTGTCTAGAAGCCGTGTAACCGGGATGGAAGTACGAGAGCGGGAGAAATATGGGACAAGTCGAAATGCGGCATAGCGCAGTTTGGAAACAGCTCCGTCAATCTCTGAAAGGCGGTATGCACCGTTGCGCGATCTTCTAATCACCACCATGGGGCCAAAGTATCTGGGCTTCGTCTTTCGCCCCAGCTCTGTGTCCGTGCCGGCATTGCGTACAAGGATGAGATCACCTGGCTTAAAGTTGGGGTCTGCAATTGTGTTCTCGTGCTGGCGTTCGAACTGCTGGACTGATGCAAAACGGCTCTTGAGTACTCGCTCATGTATGCTGGCTAAGTTGTCTGGGCGGTACTGGAGTTGGCGTGCGCGGACGGCAATGAGCTCGGCTGTTGTGAGGGGTGGCGAGAGGTCCGGGACGAGGAAAGTGGCCAGAGTGATGTCGAATGGCAGGATTGGCTCAATGCCATGTGCCATAAAGAAGGGGGAGTACCCGGTGGACTTGCGAGTTGTGGCACGGTCTGCCCAGAAGATGAGAGGAGCGACTGTGGGCCACTTGGAGGTGTCGCCCTCGCATGCTTTGACCAGCGAATCGCGGATGGTCCTGTGCTGCCGCTCGACAATGCCGTTTGCTCGAGAATTGTAAGGCGAGATGCGGATGTGACGAATCCCGTATCTGCCCGCCAGCCAGTCCAGTGCCGCGACGTAAGCAGTGCCATTGTCTGTGACGATTTCTTCGACTGCACCCCATCTGCATAGGATTTCTTCAAAAAGGAAAGCACCTAGTGTCCGGCCTGTTTCTGTACGAAGGGCACGCCATTCTGGCCATGCGGTGAGGGAACAACGGGCCTGGACTATGTAGCGATAACCCCCTGCTGGCGGCATGAACATGGTGTCCGTATAGACCTTGCGAAAGAGGGGAGCGGGAGTGGCGACAACAGGGGGGATGCGGATTTTGGTGGTTTGACGGATTTGGCATTGGTGACAGGTGTCGACGTACCACTTGACGTCTTGCTCGAGTGAAGGCCACCAAAATCTGTCAAGGAGGGTGCGACGGGTGGAGTAGAAGCCCTTGTGGCCTAATTTATCGTGAGCATCACGGACGAGGGAGAGCCGCTGAGGTGGGGAGGAGATGTATAGCTGGTGTCTATCTTGGGCTTGTCGGCGCCAGAGTCGACTGTTGAGCAGGAAGAAGCGGGCTGCTGTTCGCAGGAGTCGAGCTGATGCGTGGTCATCAAACTTGAAGCTGGCGGGGATCTGCAGTGAATGGAGGTATTGCTTCACACGTAGTAAGTCATCCTCGGCTTTGAGTGTCTTAGCTGACGTAGGGAACTCTATTGAGATGGTGGCTTCTGAGGCATCGACTGAAAGAACCTGAGCTGCAAAGAATGCCTGCTTAGAATGTGATGCGTAAGCCCATGTGGTGGCCCAGATCCCGAGGGAGAGCGCATGGTCGATCCATTCCTCCGGGTCGTCTTCTTCATCTTCACCCTCAGCTGGCTCACGGCGTGATAGGCCATCAGGCCCGTGATGCTTCTCCGCAGGGACGTGGACAAGCTTAAAGTCAAAGAGGTGGATTGCGGCAATCCAACGATTGATTGTCGCGTTTGGCTGCACGTCGGGATTGTTAAGCATGCCTCTAATGAACTGGGCATCCATTTCCACCACTAAATTGTCAACACCGAAGATATAGAGGCGGAGCGACCGGAGTCCACGAAACAAGCCATAGAGTTCAATTTTGGGTTGTGAGTATCGAGATTCACACTCGTTCCATGAGATTGAGCCAAAGCGAGAGGGGCGACGCTTCCCATCAGCACCGTCCTGAGACAGGATCCAGCCAACGCCACGTACAGAGGAGTCGATGCCCAGATAAACAGGACGGCCAGAGGAGTAGTCAATGGAAATGAGAGCGGGGGAATGGATGATGGCCTCCTTCAAAGCGTGCATGGCCTGGTCGTGCTCTTCAGTCCAGACAAAAGCTTGGCCTTTGCATGTAAGTTTGACAAGGGGGCGAGCCAGGGCAGAGTAGTTTTTGATCCAAATGCGCATGAAACCAGCTGTGCCGAGGAAGGCACGCACATCGGTGACATTTTTGCAAGGTGGCCAGTCTCGGATGCGGGCAATTTTTGAGTCATCTGGAACGCGGCCATCATAGTTGCACTTGTGACCCAGAATAACAACCTCCGGGACAGCGATGAAAAGCTTCTTGGCTGAGACAGTGGCACCAGAGCAAATGAGGCGGTGGAGGATGCGGTGGACGTCGACCAGGTGCTGCCAGATAAACTTGCGGATGCCCGGATTGTCGAGTATGGTTTCATAACTGTCTTCCCCGGTTTCAAAACGAGTTGCTGGCCCTTTGATGCTACAGTCGTCCACAAAGGGCCAGGCGACGTGAGGAATTTCCGGCTCCAAAATGAAGGTGACATCTTCATGAAATATCGCGCTGGCGTTGGTCCAGCCCATAGGCAAGCAGGTCAACCGTACTGCGCCGATAGGGGATTGGACTGTAGTGAGGTCGCGCGAGGAAATGTCAAGGGTGCGATGATCATAGCCTACGAAAAGGTCCAGCATAGAGTAGCAGGAGCGGCCAGCCATAGTTTCGATAAGTTGGTCGGCAAGTGGTGGGACTCCGGAGTTGCGTATGGTGACCGCATTTAGAGGCTGCAAGTCGTGAACAAGCCGAAGAGCACCACTTTTCTTTTTGACACAGAACCAGCGGGAGCGATAGGACGCGTCTGAGTGCTCATACACACCTGCTGCAAATTT
Source organism: Russula aff. rugulosa BPL654 (assembly GCA_022496225.1). NCBI lineage: Eukaryota > Fungi > Basidiomycota > Agaricomycetes > Russulales > Russulaceae > Russula > Russula aff. rugulosa BPL654. The sequence goes on along the minus strand of WTXE01000306.1, from coordinate 26,288 downwards.
CTCTTTGAAAATATGAATGACGTCGCTTAAGATGCCAGAGGGGATAGGCAGGTTACGGTGCGCCCAGGGGATATGTTCAATAACTGGTATTTTGACCGGTGGAAAGTAGTCATCACGGAAGCGGCCCTTTTCTGCTTCCGTCCAGGCCAGGCCAGACTCATTGAGAAGAAGGACGTGCTGCAGTAGCTTGAGTTCCTCCGGCCAGAGAAATTTGTGCTGATTTAGGTCCAGCGCCTCCATGCGCTCCTGTGTAAGTCGCTCTCCGGGTGTGAAGTCGGGTGGGTGAGGGGTAAGTGAAGGCAGTGTAAGAAGTGGGTCAGAAGGAATGCGGCGAATGTTGCGGAATTCTTCGGGAAGTGAAGTTGGGATGGGGCGGACTTTTTTGGCGACCTTTTTGTAGGCTTGGACTGCCGTGCGGTGGTTGGATGAATGGTCGTCTGACTGTGGTTGTGACTGGCATGAAAGAGTGAATATCCGCACACTGGCTACCTGCACTCGTGGTCGCGACGGGATGCTGACTCTGCATGACGTGTTGGCTGGATCGCAAATGGAAACCTCAACGTCCCCGGTTGGGAGGTCCTCGAGCCGACAAAGGAGGGCCTGATGGAATGGTCGGCCAAGAAGCAGACGAAAAGGTGCATGCTCAACGACATGCGCGTGCACGGTGAAGTGTACCCCACCCAGACTCATGGGAAGGTGCTCCGCACAGCCTAGAGTCCAGTTAGTTGCACCGTTGGCACCTTCCATCTGCAAAAGGCGGTCCGTGTTGATGGTAGCACCCGCTTCATGTGCCAAGTCCTTTCGAATGACAATAATTTGTGAGCCAGGATCAATTACACCAGGCTCCGTGATCTTTCCACCAATCAGAATGTCGATCTCGCGCAGTGGCAGCGAGTAGGCCGGCTCATGGAGTTTGACAGATTGTGAGTTGGTATGGTAAGAGACGGTGACTGCTTCTTCGTAGCTGCTAGTCTCGACACGACGGACTCGGAGCTTCTCGACGAGGTCCTTGCGGATGGCTGGGCTTGCTGCGAGAATGTGGGCTGGGGTGGTATGGGACAGCTTTCCTTCCATCAGCCATCCCTGCAGCTCCGAGACGAGTTGCTGATCCTCGGCTGTGGCATGGTAGCGGTATTGGGGTACTGGACGGATGGTGCTGGGGGTTGGGGCAGGCGTTGGAGTTGGTTTTGGCAGATGGAACTCGGGCATCTTTGCCGCCTTGGCCTCGCGCTTCTTCTTCTCAGCAGCGAAGACCTGGAAGATGTCGCCCTCTTCCTCTTCCTCTTCCTCTTCCTCTTCCTCCAGGTGGCCGGCGCCGATTACCTGCACGATATGGGTCTCTGCAACCTCCTCGATACAAGCGGAAGGTGCACGGTTGTCGGGGCGTGGGGCGATATGGGGAGGTGCTTCACGGGTAAAGGAGACTTGTTTGACAGGTGCTGGCGTGCTTTGGTTTTGTGAGGAGAACCATGAGTCAATGGCACTCTTCAGTCCGCGTCCTGTGCCATCATTGGGGATGCGTTGACCGTTTGGAAGATAGAGTCGGTTTTCCATGACAAGGGCACGCCCTGCACGCACGTAATCTTGGGCGTCCTGGCATTCACGGACGCGATGACCCAGATGCGCACAAAAGGCACAGCCGTCGGATCTGACAGGTGGGCGAAAAAATGCCGCAGAGTCGGAGGAGTAATGGGGAGTGTGGGCGACTTCAGCCGGTTGTACCCATTGCATTGGCACGCTGCTGTTAAGAGGGGGTACCGCCTGTGACGGGGTCGGAGCTGGAGCTTGGAAGAACGCATTGCTGCTGGATGTGGGAGAGTGCAGGGTCCAGGACGGCGGCTTAGGGAGCTCCCGCGCAACGTTGGGGAATCGATGGGCGCATCTGCCGTACAACACCGCATAGGCATTTTCACGGACTGAGACGCTGCGCATCCGTGTTATGAGGTCCTCCATTTCCTGGTCTTCCTCTTCGCGTGTAGGCTCCTTGAAGCGCACCACCTTGGTTTCACTTTCCGGTGCTGCCGAGTGATGCTGGTTGGCATGTCGATGGTAGCGATCTCGGGAAGGGGCGTCAAGTGAGTCCTGATGGCGATCTGCAACCCGGTACGTGGGGCTGGCTCCTCGTGGGCCGTGCTCCTCCTGCTCCAGCCACCGTTCAAAGGATCGGCCAGTGCGGCTGGTTCTGGGACCCGACAGCTCATTCCATGGGTCTTCGAGATCTAGATCCAGCAGGTGGTTGCCCGAGAAAGCTGCCTTGGCTACCCTGTGCACATCCTGATAATCGAAATGTATGCCTGAGGGCTGGTCCGGGTGCTTGGCAAGGAGTCTAGCGAACATTTCCGCCGGTCCCGGGGGTGAAAACCCAGCCAGAATGTTTTATTGCATTCCTCATCGGTGAGCCGCTGAGAGTCTTTGAGTGGTTTGCTGAATATCATGAACCGGCAATAGTATCGCTGCACGTCCTCCTCCTCATTCATTCGCGTCTTGGAGGCATACTTGACGAAGTCATAGAGCTTCTGCTTAGAGTGCCGACTGTGAGCTGAGATGCCAGCATAGATATCCTCGAGTCCCAGCCTGAAATCTGCCCAGTGGTGGGTCGCGTAGCCCTCTAGCGACTTCCAAAGGTCCCGGTGTGTCAATGGGATGTAGCGGATGATGGTTTCCACTTTTTGTTGGTTTGTGAGGCCACAGCTGTCAGCGAGTTCCTCGTATTCTGTCAGGAATTCTCCAATGGGGTCGCCGACTTGCCCGGAGAAAAATGGTGCCCGATTTGACCGTGCAGAAGGCATTGCTGCCGGGCCAGGGTTGGGATGCGAGCGGTGGGATGATGAATGGGACATGATATTGGGTGGTTGGAGTGTGGGGGGCTGGTTAGCGGTTGTGATGGTAGGCACGAGTGCGGGTAGAGGGAGTGTGGTGGCAGAGGCGAAAGCTGGATGGAGTTGGAATGAGTTTCGCGGAGAGCGCGGTTTAACTGGTGCAGGGGCTGTGTCAAATGATGAGTCCGCTATCCCGAGGTCGAGCTCCGGAAACAGCAAGTCCTGCGGTGGAGGAGCTGCCGAGAATGAGTCCTCAGGGTCTCGAGGTGACAGAGCTGGGAAGTCAGGTGCGAGCAGGGGAGGATGGTTATCAACCCAGATGGAGATGGGACGCCGCACCGGGGTGCGAGGATGGTTCGGCGAGGACGGTGACGGTGACGGTGTATGCGGATCAGGTGAGTCAGAGTCTGGGGCGTTTAGAAGGGAGGTGGTGCGGGACACAAGTGCTGAGAAAGGGACAGACGAAGCGTCCGAGATCTCCAAAGGATTAGCGATGAGCCGTTGGAGGTGCGACGGTCGAGGCAGCGCTGGGGAGGGTATAGGCAAGGGTGCTGAGTCAGGCTGGTCGGAACGGTCGGCTGAAGGAAGGTGATGAGGGGAGTCGGGTCTTCTAATAAACCTCCCTGAAGAATCTCTGGGTGGGAGGGTGTTGCCAAGGCCAGACATAGAGTGGTTGTCGAGGACAACCAGGATCTAGAGCGTCGAGACAAGACGCGAGGGGAATCTCTGATTCCGCCTCACTGGGGCAGCCAGTTGTAGCGCGGCTTGATAGCGCGCTTGTGAGTTCGTGAGAAGGTGAGATCCGAAGACCCAAGAAAGAAGGAGGGTCACGCTAGACCGAAGCTGAAATGCGGGGTGGCTTGGCGGCTCGGTTTGGCGCAGCGTCGTCGGGTCGCAGGGCAGGCGGCAGGCAGCAGAGAAAAGAAAGGGCACGCAGGGAATCAGTCAAATGAAAGAGAAAGAGGGGAAAAAGCAGATCTCATTTCGAGAGTCCATCGAGCGTACCTAAGTACATGTTCGGCTATCTAGAGTCCGTCGAGCGAGAGGGAGGAAACTGAGGGAGAGGGAACGAGGATATCAAATGAGAGTCGACGCGTGTCGTCAACACGAGCGCGACACGTGGCACGTGACGGCGGGAAACGAAAGTAAGTAGGGAGGCGACGATCGCGCTGTGGTCCTAATAGAAATAATGGTGCTATAGTGTATCGGGGACAAGAGAGAGGCCTGAGTAGGAAAGGTATCATACGACAAGGTGACATGAGAGAGACAGGAAAGGAATGTAACGTAGGTCGACTCAATACAGTGGATCGAGCCTTGCTACGCGGTCCTGATTGGGATGGAGTCAGCACGTCGAAGGGCATCCCGACGCTAGGGCGCTGGACGGCTCGTAATGTGGAACGGAACGCATCGGCGTGGACTGTGCGAGCCCAGCCAGATACTCCTCCTTACACGAGTTGGTAGTATCTCGTGACCAGCAGGTTGGACAATATAAGAAGGAACTTGGAAACGTGCGTGCCAAGCTCGAGGCGAAGGAGTCCGAATTGGAGGCAGTCCGATTACGACTCGCAGACGCGGAGAAGGGTTGGACTTTGCTGGACGAGTTGGTAGCATCTCGTGACAAGCAGGTTGGACAATATGAAAAGGAACTTACAAACGTCCGTGCCAAGCTCGAGGCGAACGAGTCCGAATTGGAGGCAGTCCGAATACGACTCGCAGACACGGTGACTTCGCTTGACGAGTTGGTGGTATTTCGCGACCAGCACGTTGAACATTATGAAAAGGAACTCACAAACGTGCGTGCCAAGCTCGAGGCGAAGGATTCCGAATTGGAGGCAATCCGATCACGACTCATGGACGCGGAGAATGGTTTGACCAAGAGCAAAGCAGAAGCAGACACATTACGTGCCCAGAATGCTACAGGTTCCGTGAATAGAGATGAGGCCCAAGTCACTCGTAGGCTTTTGGAGCGCATGCGAGCTCTGGAAGTTGAAATGGCGTCAAAGCGGTGGAACGAGAAAAGTATAGGAGAGATGGAGTGTCGCAACGAGAAAAGCATAGAAGAGATGGAGTATACCAACGAGGGATGAATTGAGTGTTTTAATTGGACTGTGACCCTACGATAACTTAGAGTGCGTTCGGTGCAAATTGACGCGTGAAATTCTGTCGCAAATTGCCGCTGTCGCCCACCTGGGCGACAGCGACAACATTTTCTCACTTTTCTGAAAATATTTTTCCCCCGAACGCCAAATATATTTGCTATTCCTTTTTGGGATGAAAGCGTCTCGAGTGTTACAACACGTGAGCAGTGTGATGAAAAACAAGAGATCTTCATCTTGATCACTCACTCGGGAATGTGCGGATCAAATTGATTAGATTAGATTGCCTGACCCATCTCGTATGCGTGCACATATACAATGGACCCTGGCGACGCCTGGAGGCAACTTTTTCAGGCCTCTGCTATTGCCGGGATCTTTCTAGTCCTTTCTGCAAGGGACTGTGTGCTTCAGTATGCCACACAATTTGCTAAACATCTAGATAATGTCTATGTACAGTGTTACAGAGTGGTAACAGGACGTCACAATCACGTCACGCGATTGCGGCAGCGAACATAAAAACATGTCTTGACCTGTTTCTCAGAATTTCTATTTTAGGCCGTGTTTTCGCGCTCTGCCGCAATTTTTTTTAGAGTGCGAAAACTGTCCCGAACGGACGTTTTGCCACATTTTGCCACTCAATTTCTCAATTTTTTTTTTGGCTGGTGTCGCGCGTGACAAAAAGTGCGCCGAACGCACTCTTAACTAATCGTCTTTCTCAAATGTGATGGCCAGCTTTTCTGACGGCAACCTACGTACATTCCCTTCTCCATTCTGCACATAACTCACTCGCATATATATCTTTACACCATATTCTTACAGTAATGGGGCAAACAGTTTTTCCTGCGTCTCGGCTTATTTGGTCGAGATTCGTGCATGGATCTAGTTGGTAACAACTTGAAGTGCTCGCAGGATTAGTGACTCGAAGTGCTGTAATCTCAAACAACACCATGACAATACCTTTCGAATGACGAACTATTGTGTTTGCTAATCTACATATATACACAAAGACGTCGGGCGTGGAGAGAGAAAGACTAAGAGCGTTTATGAAGCTATACACTATGAAGATGAGCAATAGAAACATTTACTCAGCTGTAGCGTCCACGTTTTCTGCAACTTGATCTCGAGCTGAGCGCAGCTTCAATGTCCTATGTCCACACTGGCAGAAGACGTCAGAGAACATAAAAATGATTCAACTCTGGGTTATTGAGCGACACGACGTGGATCCACCAGAAGAGTGTCACGGTGTTTGCCGAAGGTTCACGATGCTTCGGTGGCACGCTTACGCTGCGTGCAAATCAGGGTATTCAACCTAAAAAATGTCATAGAATACTTTAATCAATTGTTGAATAATTGTAAGATTTTCCATTGTTTAAAATATTGTTCAAGTAAATATTTTTGGTGAGAGTGCATGTCCATTTTTACTTATTAATAAACACTTTTAAACAATTTTTTAAACAACTTAGAATTATTTAACAAATGATTAAAGTATTCTATGCCCTTTTCAGTTTTTTAGTTTTTAGGTTTAGGTTGAATACCCTGATTTGCACGCACAGAAATTTGGTTCTCTACTTCATCACCATCTGATCTAAGAGCATGTCCTTCTCCTCTTGGAAGAACATCCTTTCTAATCTCGCCTCACAATCTACCAAACAACCGCAACCTGTCTGCACATGGTCTGCACGTGCTCCCCAATCCGGACCATCGCCATCACCATTTCCTCGAGATAAACATTCGCTGACTGCGATTGCGACTGCCGCCGGCGAGTTATTCCTCTTCGGAGGTGATGTACGCGACTGTGCAAGCAGCGATCTATATGTGATCTCAACACGGGATTTCTCTACAACTCTCTTACAAACCAGCGGAGAGATTCCCACCCCACGTTGGGCACATAGTACCGCGCTCATCGGCACCACCCTTTTGATTTGTGGCGGTCAACAAAAGGTTCGTGAGCGTATGCCAAATCATGATACACTTTACCTTCTCAACCTCGGCACGTCGGATCCTTTAATGTCAAGTCCGACACCAGCTGATTATGGCTGTGCGCTCCAGAATCGCGAGAATGGTCTCGGGTTGTGGTCAATGGTCCCGGGCCGGGCGGTCGTTGGGCCCATACCACAACGGTAGTCGGTTCCAAGCTCTTTGTCTTCGGTGGTGTGAGTGGCGGGGAGACCACCAATGATATGTGGACACTCGATTTGAACTGTCGTACGTTTGCCTATTGCTGCTCCGGGCCATTTTGACCCAATATTCCCGCAGTAAAATCGCAACCTTTATGGGAGTCATTTGAACCCACACCCGGAAACGAGAAGCCCCTTCCTAGGTCCGGTCACGTTTCAGTAACGACCGAAGACCGTATCATTATGTTTGTGCCCCTCACATTCGCTCTATACCCTCGTTATAAGTTTTTGTAGATTCGGTGGTTATGGCTGCCCACATTACTACAACGATACTTGGTCTTTTGACATTTCGACGAGAACATGGACTGAGCTGCAATGCACTGGGTCCATTCCGTCTCCCCGTTTTAGTCACACTGCTGTCCTCGTCGATGATGTTATGTATGTCTTCGGTGGGTCCTCCAATAGACAAGGTCATATGGATTTGTGTGCCCTTCAGTTGTCGAGTGAGTGATTTAGCGTGTTGAATCGTTACCATGTTCACATGCGAAATGCAGCGCAGCGATGGTTCAAGGTTTCCAACAAGGGGACAAGTCCAAATAGAAGGGTGTTTCATGCAATGGCTTCTGACGGGACACGTGTCTTTGTGCTTGGAGGATATTCACCGGATGCACGGGCGGATCAACTTTCCCTTATTCACGTTTTTGACACAAGTATGTACATTCGTTCTGTCATTTCATCTGGATACCCTTCAATATTGTGAACGCAGGGAGATCAAGTACCCGGAACCCGAGAATAACGCTGTAAATTCCAATGAGAAGACCACCCAGCTAGCGCGCAAGTCATTCGTACCCCCGACCCAGGATCAACCACAGATCCCTAAATCCTCTTCACCAGAGGCCCACGGTACTTCCAGTCTGCAAAACGCTACCTTGGCTGTACCGGGCCGCCCTGCCTCCCTGCAGGTCACCCACAAGAGAAACCCCGGTCAGAATGATCAACCATTGGAACACACGGGTGTGAAAAGTAAGCCGGCAAGTGTTCCGATAGGCGATGTCAACGACAGGTCAACGGAGTACCATGCGAAGTTCGCAGCACCTCCGAGTCATTCTTCTGAGGGTGAAGTTACAAGGCTGGAGCTCGAACGGCAGCCGTCAGTATCGCTTTCTGCGCAAACCGATCGGGACCAGCGCTTCGCACGGCTGACTGACGAGCTCGCACAGAAGAGTGCTCTACTTGAACGGGCCGAGGCGAATGCCGCGGATCGGCTACTCATGCAGACATCACTGGCGGAGCAGAGGGACGCAGAACTAATGGGTATGCAAGCGAAGCTTAGGAACACAGAAGCCACGGCTAAGCTCGACGAGTTGGTAGTATCTCGCGACCAGCAGGTTGGAGAATATGAAAAAGAACTTGAAAACGTGCGTGCCAAGCTCGGGGCAAAGGAGTCCGAATTGGAGGCAGTCCGACTACGACTCGCAGACGCGGAGACTTCGCTTGACGAGTTGGTAGTATCTCGCGACCAGCAGATTGGACAATATGAAAAGGAACTTACAGACGTGCGTGCCAAGCTCGAGGCGAACGAGTCCGAATTGGAGGCAATTCGATTACGAGTCACGGACGCAGAGAAGGGTTTGAACAAGAGCAAAGCAGAGGCAGACACGTTACGTGCCCAGAATGCTACAGGTTCCGTGAATAGAGATGAGGACCAAGTCACTCGTAGGCTTTTGGAGCGCATGCGAGCTCTGGAAGTTGAAGTGGCGTCAAAGCGGTGGAATGAGAAAAGCATAGAAGAGATGGAGTGTCGCAACGAGGGATGAAGTGGCTGTTTTATTATAATTGTACTATGACCCTACGATATCTACTTTTAGCTTTCCGGACGGGCATCATCCTATGGCCTACATTCCTTTTCCTTTAGATGACCGACTCGCGTATATTGTCACACCAGATTTTATTAATAATAGGAACAACAGTTTTTCGTACGGGCTTATTTAGTCTGGCACAAGGTTCCTAAACATGAGAGAATAGGAATGCTCATTAACTATTAACTCCCGATCCTATGTGATCACGATTTCTCCTAAATGATCTCGCTACAGTACCAGTATAGTACCCTTACCTATTATATGCGACCATCCGAGGATTCTCGATTATTCTCAATCTGTCCTTGGCACATCCGCTGTGTCTTCCCGTCGTACTTTTATGGGTTATCCGCCTCCCCCCGTGAATGCTCCATCGTATCCTGTCCTTCTGATTGACTACCACAGATGTTGCTCTCAAGAAAACTAGCTATGACCTGTGCACATTCGTATGCGGTACACGTCCAGAAATACTGAATCCACATCTCCATACACCCGCTACACTCAAACCCCGACACTCTCCCCATATCATACTCACCATCCCCCCGTCCCTCCCCATCTAACCCGCAACGCAAACAAACCTGCAAGCAACAGAAGCGTCAGAAAGACCGTCCTATCCGATCCTGTAAGTGAACCACAACGTACCAGACATACTACGCGATTTCCCGTGCAGATAATACAACCCCAAATACCTCACGCACCCACACCTCACCCCATCTCCCACCGCCCTCACCATCATCTCTCCCCCCCTCCCCTCCCCTCCCACGAACCCCGTAACGCAAGACGTGCAAGCAAGTTCAATGCCAGCACGAGCCCCACGCAAAAGGGCAGGCCGAGAAGGGCCGTCAAGATGAAGAGGCTGCATTTTGCGCCACTTATTTACTTACATACCCACGAGACACGCGTTCACGTCTCCATGTGCAAGTTCACCCTCTTCCTGACTACCCACGCACATAACTTAAATTTGTGCCCGACACCGCCCGATTCACTGCGATACGCCATACTAGCTTCTATGCTAGGGGTTATTCGTATTTAGTCATCACCCATAGTTCTCCGTTATAGTAAAGTAGACAAGGATGTAGTGCTACATAGGGTTCTGTACCCCAAGGTGCACGTTAATGGAATCGAAAAAAAAAAAAAAATACTGAATCCATCGGGCCATCGTTGCATGTGATCATCAACACTGTGGTATACGGTGAACATTAAGAACTTGAAGGTTGAGTGGACTTAATTTGGCAGTTTTGGGGGGTAGACGTGCAATGCTTGGAAACGATCTCAAGTTTACAGTACCTACCAAATTTACAACGCCAAATCACGAAGTTTTCTGGACCGCAATGTACTACCCACGAAGAAATCGAGTTGATGCGACGAAAACATAACCTACACGCAATATAATGCAGATGAACGATAGAAACATTTCTCAGCTGTTTCTAAAACAGATGATGCAATTACCGTCCAGGTCAAACCTCGTGACCTGGAGCTCAGCAAAGGAAAATACTTAACCCACTTTGCAGGGTTATCGAGTGACACGATGACTTCGCGTGTGGATCCACCAGAAGAGTGTTGCGGTGTTTGCCGGATGTTCGATGCTTCGGTTGCACGCTTAGGGTCACGCGCATACTGAGTTGGGGAGTCATCTTCCCTCTTCCGTCAAAGTCGAACTAGTGTACATATTGTCGAAAAGGAAGGAGCAGACAAATTGTTAAGTTATTCCTTCAGAGGTTGCGTGGGTGCCATCGTGGTGAAAGCCAAAAGGTGATTTTGAAGGGCTCGCCTCGTTTTTTAAATCACTAATCCAACCATTGACGCATATTGATTCTCAAAGTCATAGGGTCGAACATCAAGCTTTTCAACCCGGCATCACCGTGCTCGCCGTCCCGATTCCGTTCAGCTTGGAGAGCGGAACTGTCCCTTTGGTCCCCGCTACCAAGTTTCATGCCACCTCCGCTGCCTCGTTCTATAGAACATTGGACACTGCGGCCGCTGCTCTTCGAAAAGCTTGACACAGCGCTGAAATTGATGTGCAAGAGTCCGGAGAGGAAAAAAGCCGGGAGAGAGTGGAAGAATCAGGAAGATCTCCGACCAAGCCGAATCAGCGCTCATCGGGCCCAAGGGTGAGTTGCCCTTCATTCTACGTTATAGCCTCCTTACGCTAATACCATAACTAATAAAAACGTCTCCCACCTTTCCTTAACGATGACGGTGACGACGACGACGACGAAGTACCGATGTCAGCTGCTGATAACGGACAACACGACCGTTCATCCTCAGCCTTGGCCTCATCCTCAGTTCCAGCTCGAGCTCCAGTAGCGGCCACTGCTGTGAATTTCTTCCGACTACCTACCGCCTTCGCAGCTCCCATTCCCAATCCAACCACCCTTGGGTCATCCGGCCCAACATTCTACCAACACAAAGACAAAACCAAGACGCCAATCCCGGGTCTGGGTCATGCCGCCACTGCTACCGCGCCCGCTTTGTCCATGTCCTAGTCCGAGACCGCAGACACCACTGCCGCTGGCAGCACGTCCATGTTACAATTCTGCGTCGAGGGTTACGTGAATACGCCCGAGCTTAGCGCAGGGCGAGGTGGTGGACTTAGTCAGGGCTTGCCTGCGAATGGACCGTACAAGTTACTTTTCAAACCTGGGTCTAGGCCTAGGTCAAAGTCCTGCGCGAGCGCGAGCAATCATCATAAGACCGGCGCAGCTCTGCTTCAAGTCTCCATGTTCTTGCTGAGGCCTGAGGCTGCTCAGTCGCCAGAGACGCTCTCACCCGTCTCGGCTACTGCTTCCCGCCAGCCTACACCCACTACACCTGCCCCTGCTCCTGCGCCGACCTCTGATCCAACATCAAAGAAACGTCGCAGGAAGCCTTCGCCATTGATTGAATCGACGTCTCCCGTAGCGCCGTTGGATCCTATCTCTGCGACACGGTCATCTCCGGTTAAGCCGTCGTCGTCACAATCACACATCATGATCTTAGTCCCCCTTTGCGTCACCCTCGAGCGAAATCGGGCGGTAACGGCAGCGGTAGTACTTCTGGGAAGGGCAAACAAAGGGAGACACTTCCTTCCGAAGCACTAGGTCATGGGAGTGACGAGGGTGGCGAGCAGCGATACGAGCGCGGTTTGTTGCAGGAGGGTCGTCAACTGTCAGAACGGCCCGGCGCCGCGCTCCGCGAACCGGCATCTGTGGTGCATGATCTTCCCCGAAACGTACAGAAGAACAAGAACAGGGCGGCAACTTCGAAAGAAGTGGGTCCCCTTCCGCAGGCACCGCCTGCACCTGCCGACTACCCCAGTTTCGATCACGCGGAGGGTGATCACTTTCCTTTCGTTCTTGCTTCGAGGCCGGGCCTTCCGGCGCAAGTGACATTGCCTGTGAGTTCATGGAGGATGCCCTGGAGTGGAGCGAATTTTCTCGAGACTGCGCGCACGTAGGATCGTTGAGCAATGCGGCGTTGCTTAGGATGTACTGGTTTGCGCAGGGACGACTGGAAACCTGGGTCGGATCGAGACTTCCGAAGCTGGCCAACAAGAAAATGGAAATCGTGAGCATTTTGTGTTTATTTTTCGTGGCATTTGTTGGACTGTAATGATTTCCGGGAGTTTTTTTTTCAGGGACACGTCCTCGATGCGCTGGGTGTTACGGATGATTGGTATCGGGAATGCAACGAGACGCTTTCACTTGTGATTTCGTATGGCGAGCGAGGGGAGAGATGGGAGTGCCCTCGCGCTGTCGATGCGTGTCGTGATCGCGCGCTGCCCAAATCGTGTCATTCGAGTCACGGTACGGGAAGTTCAGGAGGGCCCACCGATCTTCTCATGCTGCTTCGTGAAGTGCACGAAGAATATTGCGAAAGGGTCCGTGGGCGCAATGGACAAGGACGGGCGGGTGGTTCTAAATCGACCTAATTCTATTTATACACAATAAATTCAATCCTTTCTGCCGTCAAATTCTTCTTCTTCCTCAACTTGAATTGTATCATGTTGTCTGAGTCGACCGTGACAGTCTGAGACAAGGCCACATACGTACTCCCCATAAACTGATCCACTCCATCTTGTATGCTTGCTGCTAGTCCTCACCATAATGTTTGATATCATCGACGTACAGTACTCGTTGAACATTGTGCAGAAGCGTAATATTCATTTTACCTGGTTCACACTACCCTTAGTCGCTTTAGCCACTTCTTAGGTACCGCAGTTATACCACGAATGTTTTAGAAACGGAGGCTCTGCTCCGTAAAAGGCTCTGTATTCGAGCCAGTCCAGGGTCAAACGAATTGCGTCCGACTCCCCATTATTGCACCTAATCGCGTGAGAATTCGGCAGTCTGGGGTTCGAACGCCACAATCACTGATAACAGCCTTCACATGACACGGCGTTACAAATGCAAATCAGACGGTGTTGAACGCGTCTTTTCCCTCTTTACTTCATCACCATCAGATCTAAGAGCATGCCCTTCTCTCGGAAGAAGATCCCTTCTAATAATTCCCCTGTCGATAGGATCGCCTCACAATCTACCCAACAGCCGGTGCCTGACAGGCCTGTCTGCACATGGTCTGCACATGCTCCCCAATCCGGACCGTCACCATCACCATTTCCTCGATATTGTCATTCGCTGACCGCGATCGCGACTGCCGCCGGCGAATTATTCCTCTTTGGAGGTTATGTACGCGACCGTACAAGCAGCGATCTATATGTGATCTCAACACGGGATTTCTCTACAACTCTCTTACAAACCAGCGGAGAGATTCCCACCCCACGTTACGGACATCGTGTCGCGCTCATCGGCACTACCCTTTTGATTTGTGGCGGTAAACAGGACAGTTGGGATTTCGTGCCAAATCATGATTCTCTTTCCCTTCTCAACCTCGGCACGTCGGATCCTTTAATGTCAAGTCCGACACCAGCTGATCATAGCTTTGCGCTCCAGAATCGCGAGAGTGGTCCCGCGTTGTGGTCAATGGCCCAGGGCCGGGCGGTCATTGCTACCATACCACAACGATGGTCGGTTCCAAGCTCTTCATCTTCGGTGGTGTGATTGGCGAGAAGACCACCAATGATATGTGGACACTCGATTTGAACTGTCGTACGTTTGCCTATTGCTCCTCCGAGCCATCTTGACCCGATATTCCCGCAGTATCGCAACCTTTATGGGAGACATATGAACTCACACCCGGAGACGAGAAGCCCCTTCCTAGGTCCGGTCACGTTTCAGTAACCACCGAAGACCGTATCATTATGTTTGTGCCCTTCATATTCGCTCTCCACACTCATTATAAGTTTTTGTAGATTCGGTGGTTATGGCGGCCAACATTGCTATAACGATACTTGGTCTTTTGACATTTCGACGAGAAAATGGACTGAGCTGCAATGTACTGGGTCCATTCCGTCTCCCCGTCACTGTCTCGCTGCTGTCCTTGTCGATGGTATTATGTATGTCTTTGGTGGGCTCTCCGAGGACGGAAGCTGTCTGGATGATTTGTATGCCCTTCAATTGTTGAGTGAGTGACTTAGCGTGTTGAATCGTTACCTTGTTCACATGCGAAATGCAGCGCACCGATGGTTCAAAATTTCCAACCTGGGGAAAAGTCCACGTAAAAGGAGGTATCATACCATGGCTTCTGACGGGACACGTGTCTTTGTCCTTGGAGGATATAGAGAAGGCGCACGAGCGGATCAGCTTTCCCTTATTCACGTTTTTGACACAAGTGTGTACTTTCGTTCTGTCATTTCATCTGGACACCCTTCAATATTGAGAACACAGAGGACATCAAGTACCCGGAACCCGAGAATAACGCTGTGAATCCCAATGAGAAGACCACCCGGCTGGCGCGCAAGTCATCCGTACCCCCGACCCAGGATCAACCACAGCACCCTAAATCCTCTTCATTGGAGGCCAACGGAGCTTCCGGTCTGCAAAACGCTACCCTCGCTGTATCGGGCCGCCATGCCTCCCTGCAGATCATCCACGAGAGAAACCCTGGTCCGAATGATCAGCCATTGGAAAACACGGGTGTGAATAGTAAGCCAAATCGTGCTCCGGAAGGCGATGTCAGCGAAAGGCCAACTGAGTACCATGCGAAGTTCGTGGCACCTCATTCTTCTTCTGAAGGAGAGGTTACAAGGTTGGAGCTCGAACGGCAGTTGTCGGTATTGCTTTCTGCGCAAACTGAGCGGGACCAGCGCTTCGCACGGCTGACTGAGGAACTCGCACTGAAGAGTGCTCTACTTGAACAGGCCGAGGCAAATGTCGCGGATCGGTTACTCAAGCAGACATCACAGGCGGAGCAGAGGGATGCAGAACTTGTGGATATGCAAGCGAGCCTTAAGGACATGCAAGCGAAGCTTAACGAATTACTACTATCTCGCGACCAGCAGGTTGGGCACTATGAAATGGAAAATGGAAACGTGCGTGCCAAGCTCGAGGCAAACGAGTCGGACTTGAAGGCAGTCCGTTTACGACCCGCGGACGCGGAGAAGGGTTGGACGTCGCTTGACGAGTTGGTGGTGTCTCGCGATCAACAGATTGGACAATATGAAAAGGAACTTGGAAACGTGCGTAACAAGCTCGAGGCGAAGGTGTCCGAACTGGAGGCGGTCCGATTACGACTCGCGGACGCGGAGAAGGGTTGGACTTCGCTTGACGTGTTGGTAGCATCCCGGGACCAGCAGGTTGAACAACATGAAAAGGAACTCACAAACGTGCGTGCCAAGCTCGCGGCCAAGGAGTCCGAATTGGAGGCGGTCAGATTACGACTCGCGGACGCTGAAAAGGGGTCGACCAAGAGCAAATTGCATACCGTGACAGCGGCAAATCTCGTTGATTTGAATGAGGACCGAGACATGAGTGAGCTCGAGGGGGACAAGCAAGTTATGGGGGAGAAAAGCATAGAAGCGATGGAGCGCAACGAAGGATGAAGTGGGTGTTAATTGGACTATGACCATAGGATATATAATTATCTCTCTTAAAAGATGGCCAGCTTTTCTGACAGGCATTCGGCATCCTTTTCCCATACTACAGACAGCTTTCTATCTTCACACCAGAGTTTCGGTTTTTCTGCTTCCGGGCCTTCTTGGTCGGGAACATAAGTCACCCAATTGAAGCACGGAAGCAGAATAAAAATTCCGACAGTACTAGTAGTACTCTTACCTATTATATTATTATGCGACCGCCCGAGTCGTCTCGATAGTTCAGACTAATCTGCTGACGTCGATGCGTCCCCGGGCCGCAATGTGAATCACGATTTCTCCGAAAAGAACTTGCCCCAGTATCAGTACCCTTACTTCCTATTATATATATACAACCATCCAAGGATTCTCAAAATTTCCCAATCTGTTGGCATTGGTCCATCTGCTGTGTCTTCTTGTCGTACTTCCATGGGTTATCCGTCTCCCGCCACGAATGCTCCATCGTATCCCGCCACAGACGCCAGATGCCGCTCTCAAGAAACTAGCTATGACTTGTGCACACTGCCATGCGGTACACGTCCAGGAATTCTGAATTCATCGGGCCGTCATTGTATGTGATCATCAACATAGTTGTATGCGGTGAACAAGATCGTTGAGTGGACTTAATTTGGCGGTCTTTGGAAATGGACGTGGTAGCAACGGAAAGAAGGGATTTCAAATTACAGTACGTACCAATATTAGATGAACAAGCTTTCTTTTTTTTTTTTTTTGAAGCCTGCCGAGTACATGAGTACTGCATAGATATATTCCTGAAGAGCGTCCCAAAATTACAACGCCAAAACGAAGCTTTATGGACCGTAATGTACCTGAAGAAATCAAATTGATGTGACGAAAATAGAACCACACAATGCAGATGAGCGATAGAAACATTTCCTAGACAGATAATGCAATTATATTAGCGACGTCATGCGTCTTCTACAACTTGACCTCGAGCTGAGCGCAACTTCAAAGTCCTATTTCGACACTGCAGAAGACGTGGCACTAGTAGTATGAGATAAATATGTGAGTCCTCAGAGAACACGAAAATGGAATAGACTCAACTCATTTTGCAGGGTTATCAAGCGACACTACGATTTCGCGTGTGGATCCACCAGAAGAGTTGCCACGTTGCGGTGTTTGCCGGACGTAGGTGCAGTGGCAGTGGCAGCCAAAGGCTGGTCACGTGCATACGCAGTTCAACGGCCCCCTCTTCCTCAAAGACTCCTCAAAGTCTAATTACCGTCCATCCAGATGGCATTGTCGATGTCAGTGTGCAGTCCTCGATCCCCGAGTGGAAGGAGCAGACAAACGGTTATTCCCTCGGAGGTCGCGTGGGTACCATCGTGGTGAAAGCCGGTGAGTGAGTTGGAAGGGTTTGTCGTCACCCTCCACTGCTTTTTTAAATTACCAATCCAACCATTTATATAGACGTCATAGGATCGAATAGCAAGCTTCTCAACCTGGAATCACCATGCTCGCCGTCTCGGTTCCGTTCAACTTGGAGAGCGGGACTGTCCCTTCCGTCCTTCTACAAAGTATCCTGTCACCTCACTGCCTCTTTCGATAGCACATCGGGTGGTGCGGTAGTTGCTCTTCGAGCAGCGTCACACTGTCGAAATTGATGTGCAGGGGTCCGAAGGGGAAACTGGGAGAGATTGGAGGATCGCCTGACCTAGTTCAAAGCCGATGAGCTCGACACAGGTCTCATCATCCTCTGTGAGCGCTGACAGAAGTTACAAGCGTAGACATCCAATACAGCTCTTACCTCAGCCAACAAAAAACTGATATCCTCCCTCCCCCACACAATCTCGACCTCCCCATCGTGAAATTGCTGCCCACCCGACATACCACTTACATCAGTCCCACATCGCCACCCTCTCCCTCTTCCCTCGAGTCTACCTACAGTATGTACCCTCGGCTTGGAATGTGACTACGCAACCCGTACCCCAGGACGCCGCCGCCGCTTCAAAGGCGAGTAAGGAGTAGAAGCGCAGGATCGAGATGTTTCGTGAGTTGCTTGGCACATTCGCTTTGTCTCCCCTCTCATCCGTTGACCGATCTTGTTCTTCGGTAGGTCCCGCAATTGAAGCGTTCGGGATTGAATGTATTGTTTTTGGCTCGGCGCCATCTCCTGTTTCCCGAGCACAGTCGAATGCAGGCTGTCGGTATGAGATTGCGCATGAGGCGTCCGTGGAACTAGGCGTTGACCAGGAGAAAGTTGATGCTGTGTTTGGAGGTAATGCCCAACAAAGATTTGCTGTTGTTACCGTTGTAGGATTCCACGCTACTGAATAGAACACCCTTTGTTCGCCTTTATTAGTAGAAATGACTCAAATAGCGGTCATGACAGGGTCGCGTTCTGACACTCACTGCTCCCCACTGGCCCTTGATGGCAGACTACGACAGTGATTGTGACTATGATACTAAGCCGAGGCTGGAAGCAAAACTTGGACTCGGACGAATCGTAAGTCGTTTGATAGATCCTTTCCTTGTCTCAATCACCCGCATCCATGGGCGCTCTTCGGGTCCAAGGGTCAGTTGCCCTTCGTTCTACGCTAATGACATAGCTTATAATAACAGAGCGTCTCCCACCTTCGTCAACAATGACGGTGACGAGGAGGAGGATGAAGTACCCATAACAGTCGATGATAAAAGACCGTTCATCGACGTTCATCCTTTTCCCATACTCCAGACAGCTCTATCTTCACATGCACACCAGTTCAATCGGACCAACAGGGTTTTCTGGGCCTTCTTGGTCGAGTTTCCCAATTGAAGCACGGAAGCAGAATAATCCTGATTCTAAATGCGGATCACCATCTCTTCGAAATGATCCTTCGATTGTACTAGGAGTACCCTTACTATTATATTACTCTGCGACCTAGATCTGTGGATGTCGATCCGTCTCGGGGCAAGAAAGCGCAAGAGAGACCAGCGTCGGTCAGGTGCAAACAATCGCCATCCGCTTCTCCCGCGGCGAAGAATCCACCATGCACGAGCAACACTCTGGCCGCCCATGGAAGTCAAGACGGAACAACCCGATCTCTTCTTCTGATGGTGGCGGATATATGTCCGATTCGCCTCCGGCAGCCTATCGTCCACAGAGGGTCCAACAACGAAGGGAGCAAAGTCATTCTGGGCCTTTCTTAGATCGGTCGGAACATGAAACGGACCAACCCTCGCCGTCCGTAGTACGTTCGCGTCCCGAGCCGTCGGACGGGTGTTCATC
Organism: Russula aff. rugulosa BPL654; assembly: GCA_022496225.1. Lineage (NCBI taxonomy): Eukaryota > Fungi > Basidiomycota > Agaricomycetes > Russulales > Russulaceae > Russula > Russula aff. rugulosa BPL654. The sequence continues at coordinate 7,225 of WTXE01000306.1, read as the reverse complement.
CTATCGCAAGATGAGCTCACTACTTCAACCGCCTCCCGCTCCTATGGAAAGCTCCCAGTGCATGCACGATAGAATGGCTTCGTTTCTCCAAGTTAGATTTATGGAGGATGTCCTGGAATGGAACGAATTTTTTCGAGACCGCGCACAGATAGGATCCTTGAGCAATGCGGCGTTGCTTAGGGTATACTGGTTTGCGCAGGGACGACTGGAAACCTGGGTCGGATCGAGACTTCCGAAGCATCTGAACAAGAAAGTGGAAATTGTGAGCTTTTCGTGTTTATGTTTCGTGACATTTATTGAACTGTAATGGTTCCCGTTCTTTCAGGGACACGTCCTCGATGCGCTGGGAGTTACGGATTGGTATCGGGAATGCAACGAGACACTCTCGCTTGTGATTGCGTATGGTGAGCGAGGGGAGAGATGGGAGTGCCCTAGCGCTGTTGATGCGTGTCGTGATCGCGCACCGCCCAAATCGTGTCATTCGAGTCATGGTACGGGAAATTCAGGAGGGCCCAGTGATCTTCTCACGCTGCTTCGTGGAGTGCACGAAGAACATTGCGAAAGAGTCCGTGGACGCAATGGACAAGGACGGGCGAGTAGTTCTGAATCGACCTAATTCCATTCATACACAATAAATCCAATCCCAGTCCGATTACGACTCGCGGAGAAGGAGAAGGAGGCGGACACCTTACGCGCCCAGACTGCTGCAGGTTCCGTGAATAGAGATGAGGACCAAGTCGCTCGTAGGCTTATGGAACGTATGCGAGCCCTGGAAGTTGAAGTGGCGTCAAAGCGGCCGAATGAGAAAAGTATAGAGGAGATGGAGTGCCGCAACGAGGGATGAAGCGGCAGTTTTATTATAATTGGAATACGACCCTACGATGTATTTCTTTGAAGAGATGGCCAGCTTTCTTGACGGGAATCGACCATCATACATTCCTGTTCCTACTCCAGATAACCCATTCGCGTATATCGTCACACGAGAATTTCATGGGACCAACAGGTTTTCCTACATCTCTGGCTTATTTGGTCAAGAACGAGACAAGAATAAGAATGTTAGCCCCGCATCCTTTGTGAATCACGATTTTTTTCAAAATGAGCTCACCACAGCAAGTGACAGCACGAGTACCCTTACTGTACTGCCAGTGGGCCAGGAAGCTGGCCGCCCCACTGTGTCCCCACAGTCCTTGGAGGAGACTGGAACCCTCAACGGGAGCGCTCTCGACCAGAGTGCCGATACCCTGAAAAAGGGGATGGTCGTGGTTCGAGTTCAAGGAGGGATGGAAAAAAAAGCACGCGGTCAAGCCAGGTGAGTTGAGATCTTGAGAGCCGATCCCGCACGTGACTCTCAAATCGGCCTCACGTGCCTAGCCCAGCCCCTTGGCCCCCAGCCAATCAAATCGGTCGCAATCGGTCGCGGGCCCAAAAAGGGAAAAACCCTGGAAATGGAAATGAGGGTGTTGCCGTGGCCTCACCGCCTCACCCTCATCACAAACACAGATACAGCCTTCACACGGCCTTCACATGGCGAACTGTCGACGGCGTAATAAATACTACAAATTAGTAGAGGCTGTTTGGGCGCGCCTTTTACCCCTCTACTTTACCACCATCTGGTCTAAGAGACTAAGACCATGCCATTATCCTCTCGGAAGAAGCTCCCTTTTAATCCTTCCGCTGCCAACGGACCAGCCTCACAATCTAGCCAAGGGCCGCGACCTGTCTGCACATGGTCTGCACATGCTCCTCAATCCGGACCGTCGCCATTACCATTTCCTCGATTTTCTCATACGCTGACCGGGACTCCGACTCCGACTCCCCTCGGCGAGTTATTCCTCTTTGGAGGTTATGTACGCGGCCATGCAAGCAGCGATATGTATGTTTGCTCAACAGGAGATTTCTCCACAAAAATCTTGCAAACCAGCGGAGAGGTTCCCACCCCACGTGCCGCACATGGTGCCGCGCTCATTGGCACTAATCTTTTGATTTGTGGCGGTACAATGAATTTTGGTGAACGTCATGCGCTAAATCATGGTTCACTTTATCTTCTCAACCTCGGCAAGTTGGATCTTTTAATCTCATGTACGACACAGCTGATCATAGTTTTGCGCTCCAGTATCGCGTGAGTGGACCCGCGTTGTGGTCAATGGTCCCGAACCGGGCGGTCGTTACTACCATACCACAACCGTGGCCGGTTCCAAGCTCTTCGTTTTCGGTGGTCGGATTGGCGGGAAGACCAACAACGATATGTGGGCATTGGATTTGAACTGTCGTACGTTTGCTATTGCCTCCGAGCTATATTGACCTGATATCCCCGTACTGCAGTAAAATCGCAACCCTTTGGGAGTCATATGAGCCCCCATCCGAAACGAGAAGCCCCTTCCAAGGACTCGTCACGTTTCGGTAACCACCGAAGACCGTATCATTATGTTTGTGCCCCCACATTCGCTTCTGCCCTCGTTATAACTTTCATCAGATTCGGTGGTACAGGTGACGAACATTACTACAATGACACTTGGTCGTTTGACATTTCAACGCGAGATGGACTGAGCTGCAATGCACTGGGTCCATTCCGTCTCCCCGTGCCCGTCATGCTGCTGTCCTCGTTGACGATGTTATGTATGTCTTTGGTGGATTCACGGGCAATACCTATTTGGATGATTTGTATGCCCTTCAGTTGTCGAGTGAGTGATTTAGCGTGTTGAATCGCTACTTTGTTCACATGCGAAATGCAGCACAGCGATGGTTCAAATTTCACAACGAAGGACCAAGTCCACGTGAAAGGTCGTATCATACCATGGCTTCTATGGGACACGTGTCTTTGTGCTTGGAGGATTTTCGGAAGGCGAACAGGCGGATGAGATTTCCCTTATTCATTTTTTGACACAAGTATGTCTTTTTTTCGTTAATTTATCTGGACAGCCTTCCAACTGAGAACACAGAGGAATCAATAACCCGGAACCCGAGCGTAACGCTGTCGATCATTATGAGAAGACCACCCGACTCGCGCGTGAGTCATTCACAGATTCACCGACTGAGGAGCAATCACAGCACCCGAAATGTTCTTCATGTGAGGCCCACGGTACTTCCAGTCTACAAAACGTTACCCCCCTGTATCGGGCAGCCCTGCCTTCCTGCGGATTACTCACTGGCAAACCCCGGTCAGAACGGCAGCTATTGCAACTCACGAGTGTGAATAGTGAGTCAAGACGCGTCCCGGAAGACGATATTAGCAAAGGTTCGACCGAGTACCATACGAAGTTCGGGCGCCTCATTCTTCCTCTGAAGGTTCAAGGTTGGAGCTTGAACGGCAGCTGTCAGTATTGCTTGCTTCGCAAACTGAGCGGGACCACCGTATTGCACAGCTGATTGACGAGCTCGCTCTGAAGAGTGATCTACCTGAACGGCCGAGGCGAATGCCGTGGAGACAGCAAGGCGTGCGGGTCGGAGCTACTCGAGCATGCAGATGATCGACGATCCATGTGGACGTCACTGGTGAACCAGAGGGATGTCGAACTTGTGGACGTGCAGCGAGGACGTGCAAGCAAAGCTTGACGAATTGCTACTATCTCACGACAAGCAGGTGGACAATATGAAAGGGATCTTGCAAACGTGCATGCCAAACTCGAGGCAAAGGAGTCCGAATTGGAGGCAGTCAGCTTACGACTCCTGGACGCCGAGATGGGTTGGACCAAGAGCAAAGCAGAGGCAGACATATTACGTGCCCAGAATGCTACAGGTTCCATGAATAGAGATGAGGACCAAGTCACTCGTAGGCTCGTGGAACGCGTGCGGGCTATCGAAACCGAATTGGCGTCAAAGCGGTGGAACGAGAAAAGCATAGAAGAGAAGGAGTGTCGCAATGAGGGATGAAGTGGGTGTTTAAATTAGACTGACCCTACGATATCTTATTATCTCTCTCAAAAAAGATGGCCAGCTTTCTGACGGGCATCCTACATTCCTTTTCCTATACTCCAGATAATTCACTCGCGCATATCGTTAACTTAGCAGCTGAAATGTAAAAGTGTCGTCCAAAATAACGGGGAAAGGGATGAGAGAACGAGAAAGACGAGTTGGCCGAGATAAGATAAAACCCGAGAGATCTGCTGAGATCGTGTGGACAACAAAGATGAGAGAAGAATCGACTGAGAGAAGCGAAACGCGACGGAAAATGGTTAGGACCATGTGGATAGCAGGTCCACCAGACGAATGCCAAGACGGGAGAGCACACTTGTGAGTAAAAGAAAAGAGAGAAATGGGAAGAAACTTCATGCGGCCAAACTCTTTGATTGGAAAACGATGGTGCCCTCCTCGACGGACCAGACGGTGGTCTTAAAACATACAGGCTTCTTCTAGTAAGGGCGACCTCGGAGGTGCCGTTGATGGGAAATAAATTGAGGAGGTGAAGTAAATAAAGGAAATACTGAAAGGAGATGAATTTGGGAGGGGGGCTCCTTGAACCGTAACCACCACCATGGGCGGTTTTCCCACGGCATAAGCCGGGGTCAAGGATTGACGAGAAAAGACATGCGAGTGAACGCTGCAATGACAGTGACCTCCGTGTAGGGCTGGCAACCGTCCGTCAGACGGATGCGGCCGTGCATTAGACGGCCGTATGAAGGATGTGTTCATCCTTCTACCGTCCATCCAAATGTGTCGATAAAGGGCCGACGGAGACGGACGGTGGTGGACACGGCCGTCATACGGTGCACGGCAGCTGGGTGTGTTGATGCATCAGGAAAAGATCCATCTGCTTGAAAATGGCTTAAAAGTCCTTAAAATGGCTTTTTAGCGTTCCAAGAGCTCTCAAGCTAAATAAGCCCATATTTTTTTGTTTTTTGTTTTAAGCATAACTCAGTCAATTCTTGTCCAATTTGCATGCTTAAGGGCTCATTTGAATCGCATTAAAAAGGGCTATGTCATGAATACATAGAATTTGCAATATTCCCACATTTCACCATTTCAAGCTAAATTAAGAGGGAAAAAGCAAATGGATCTTTTGCTGATGTGGACCGTACCCTCGTGTCCTCTCATGTCCTCTCTACCAAACACGTCGTTTATTATGATAAGTACACTGTAGTATAGGCTGTCTAGAATACTCAACCACGCAGAGCAGCATCGGCTTGGAAACGCGCAAGATGTAATCGCTTCTTAACAAGCATAAGAATGCGTATAGTGTCAGGAGAGAGGCTAGCACGCCGGAGGGAAATTGTGTGACCACCTGAAAATATCCTTTCAACAGCGACAGCAGAACCTGGACATACATTAGAAAGCACTGCCACCAATATGAGACTGAATACTTACCAGGAATACACAAGATGTCGCGTGCCATGCAAAAAAGATTTGGGAATTGACCTCGTCGGCCAAACCACCAGCGAAGCGGCTCGCATGCATTGAAATTTTCAGGAGGTAGCTTGAAATATTCTTCCAGTTCATTGATCGATATTCTGTCTTTCCTGCGATATCGAGCCATAAAGGATTTCTGAGGTGATCCTGGTGCAGTGGGTGCAGGTTGGACAGGCGTGGAAGGTATTGATAGTGGTGCTGAGGTGTCAGTGCTGTCAGCGTTTGCGTAGTTCTCGTTGAAATAATCAAATAGATTTGATCTTGATTCTTCAAGATGATCTGAAAGTGCTGGATCATCGGCGTAATCAGATCTCATCCCCTCATATGAGATCCGTGAATCAAGCACTGGCGGTAAAGTTGTGTGAAAGAAGATTTGATTTGATGTGAATCCACTCACATGCAGCCCACGTGTAGAAAGGGGACACATCGTATTGATAGTAATAGTCGCTGAGTTTGCGGTGTGCATCTGTCAGACCAAGCTTGATTTTTGGTGACACCGAGTTGGGAAGATTGCGGAGTATATCCTTAATGTCATCTTGTAACCCTCGAAAGATCGCATGTGTTGTTGAAAGCATCGGTTCCTTTGTTGCGGACATCTCTGTAGTTGCAGATCGGAAAGATTTTAGCCATGATGTTACCAGCGTAACTGACTCCCAGTCAGTTACTGTGAGTTCGAGGGAATGGAGATTCTTGTTTCTTAATATGAATGAATCAATAACTTCACAATAGTCAAGAGCTCGCCCTGGCATGATGGCATGTATGAGCTGGGTGCCAGAGAATATACAATTGGAGCAACATATGAAGCATCTGGTGGGTTGACGACCATCGGGTTTTCACATCAAGAATCAGCATGAGGGGGGCGGTGGAACCACCTGAAATCACTTTTCCTTCCACCTGCACGAACTGGATTTCACGCATCCATGACTGACGACGTTGAGGACTTGACCGGACAGCCTTAACGATCTTCCGAAGCTTGGGCAAATCATTTTTCAGTTACATTCATGTAAAGACTGTATTGAACATACCTTTTCAATCGCGGATAGCACACCATCGGTGATGTCAGCATCATCATCCAGATCTACATCAACATCAATCTCGTCGTCGGCTGTCGCATCACAGTCGTGTTCACGTGAGAGAGACGTTGTGATGTTCTCTTGATAATTGCCACTGCGCGCGGCTGCCTTCTTGCCCTCAGCTTTTGGAATAGCTTCGATTCCTTCCAGGAGCTAAGCAACGAAATATTAGATACGATGCACGATAGTAAGCAGAAGTATCAATATCTTAATCGCCGCCAAATGAATAGTGTGAGGCATGCATCGCATGCAAGCGTCTTTTGCTGAAAATCGAATGCCACGTTGCCAGCATCGCCGCTCAAGCGACTCCATCATTGTGTTGTTATTGCTGGCGTTGTCCATCACAATGGCAATAATCTGTAAACACATAAGAATTCCTAAGCCGCATCGGTGATCTGGCACAAGAAACTCACCTTTCCGACGAGCCCATATAATTCCATTGTTGCCCAAACCAACTCCACCATATTCTCCCCAGAATGTTCACCGAGAAGTTCTCGAAAGTCGATAAGAAGCTCCTCTGTGAGGGGCATAAGTGACTGATACTGTAAATGAAACGAATGAAAGACATACCAAGTACACCATCATTAGTCACATAGTGTGCGATAATGGCCATAAACGCATGTTGATTGCTTGATGTCCATGCGTCGAGGGAAAGACAGACCTTTCCCTTGAGTTTCTATAATATTAATTAGTAAATGCCGGTGGGCAAGGCGAAGATCATACCATGAACATTTCACGAATTCCTTTGATTGTTTCTTCGCCCATCTTCATCATGTGTCTCTTGATGCCCTTACGATTTGGTATCTTCA
>WTXE01000305.1:0-29444 GCA_022496225.1 Russula aff. rugulosa BPL654 | reverse complement strand
CAGCGGATGTCACGAGTGCCAGCACGTGATTTGCAACACATGTCCTCTTTACTCTCTCTCTCACCCGAGCTCATCGAAGGATAGCCCTATACCTCCGCGCGCGCGACATTTCATCTCTCACACTCTCATGCAGGCGATTCCACAACATCGTACGCGGTTCGCTCCTACTCCAGTACGCATGTCGCACCGAGCTAGCAGGCGTATGCGATCCGCTACACGATCTCTCACGATGCTCCATCGTCGACCGTATGGAGTCGCTCAGACGTTGGGAAGCGTCGTGGAAAGACCTGGGAAATACTTATCTGCTGCTCCCCGCCGCGACTCGTCATACCCGCAGAGAGGGACTTGTTCGGCCCTTTCTTCCTCCGCGATGATTATTTGTTCGCAATCGACTGGCAGGGCAATCCGACAGGTCTGCGCCAGCCTGCACTCTTATACGTCGATCTGCGCGACGCGCTTCGTACAGGCCAACACAATTGGAGAAAGATTGACTATCCGAAGGATTCAATAGCAATCACGCAGGCGTTTTCCATCGAAGAGGATGACCTCGTCGTCTCCGTCCTCAGGTGAACGCCGGATTCTCTCTCCACCCGGTTTGCCCCCACAACCTCTTTAAATGTTGATTTTGTTTTCTTATGGCTTTTGCTGTTCTTTTTTTTGTTTATGTACAGTTTACCGCCGGTCGACGGCATGGCGTCGAAAACAATCCTTCGGTTTATGAGCCTCGAGACGGGTGGCGCGCACCCGCTGGCCACGGAACCTGACATCCAGCTCGATACGGAGCTTCAGTGAACCTCCTCGACATACGAGCGGATGTCATCGGGGACCATATCGTGGTCGTCTTGGTCGACCTGCGCATCCACCACCCGGAAAGCGACGCCATTTATCTCGTGGATTGGAAGCGGGGGCGGACGACGTTGGTGAGTCGTGCCTCGTGTATGCAGTGCGGCATGGACACATAGGCGCCCGTTCTCATATCAACTCATCTTTCCTTCCACCCATCTTCAGGTACACCGGCTCCAAATGGAACGTATGAAGGCGCGCTCGCCGTGCTCTCAAAAGACCTAGTGCTCTTCCTCAAGCGCGGCACACCATGCTTAGAACTGTGTCGCGTGACCACAAGTCCGAGGGGAACGGGGAATACTAACGGCCATGCACCCCCTGCAAGCCTGCGCGTTGTGTGCACCCTCGCTCTCCCTATCTTCCACCCCGACTACCGCGTGCACACGGCATACATGCAGACGGATGGCTACTGCCCACATCACCGCGATCCGGAAGTTCTCCAGCAGCAGCGACAGCGGCCAGCGCGCGTTCGCGCACCATCACCCCTGACTTTCATAGCGCACCGGATGATATGGTGGTCGGCATCACCTTTCTCCTGCGCTTACGCGGTCCGCGGCCGAGCTGGAAGAAAGCCGTAACTACAATCAGCCACCGTGCGCTGTTTGCTCTCGCTGACGCTGGAACTGGCACCGGCCGCACGACGTCACGGTACGACAAGAGGATGGCGATGACGGAAATAGAGAAGGGGGCGACGGCGAGAGCAGGAGGGGTGTGTGGGTGTGGGTGAGATGGAGGCGGGGGAGATTGTTCCATGGGAGGAATGGGGACCTCGCGCAGCACGCATCATCTCGCCACGTACATTCCACTGGATAACAGCGCACGCAGGACAACGCTGGCTCTCCCTTGAAGACGACAAGCTCGTAATACGCGATTTCAGCACCGCGCGCGTCCTCCAAGCCCGTGCGGCCCTAGGTGCGGGCGCAGCAGCAGCCCATCATACTCTTAGCGGGTCTCCCGCTCACCTCCGCTACAACAACAACGCTGGAAAAAACGAAGACGGAGCAACAACGGTGCTGGTGCTGGCGTCGGCACAAACGCGCATCCATGGTCATGGTCGGAGCCAAGTACAGAGCGGTGCCAGTGAACTCGGATCATCTAACGTGACGTGTTTCGGAGAGGATGTGGTGTCGGAATTGCCTTTTATTGAGACGCGCGTGGATGTGCGTGGACGAGCGGGGGATATGGTATTGACGGATGGCAAGAGGTTGATATCATTTGTGCGCGTGGTGAGCCGACCTCCCCTTTTTTTTATTCTCCCGCGCAGAAAAGGCTCCTCTCTCTAGTAGCTGAGCGGAGTTTTGTCGTTTTTTTTTCTTATTGTTTTGATTTTGATTTTGATTTTTTGGGCAGGGTCAGCCTCCGACGTTGCAGCCTCCGACATTTGAGATATACGTGCTTGAGGATGATAAACAGGAGCAGGAGCAGGGGCTGCAGGGAGTGCAGGTCGAGCCTGAAGCGGGTAGTTCCGCAGCTGCTTCGAATTCTTTGACCGGATCACGCACCCCCACAACAGCCAATCTAGAAATGGAGTTCCCATTATAGCGTCAGATTCGGATCAATTCGGATCGGTGTGGCACCAAATCCGGTATCGCGGTATCCCAGTTTACATGATGTCGTAGTCATATATAGGGCAGGTATAGATAGAGTAGAATACTGCACAGGATCAGCCAGCAATTACACTAGTACTCCTAAAACCATAAACCATATGGAATGGTCTTGAGAACAGAACAAGAAAGGAAGAAAAAAAAACCCGTAAAATAGGCTTCGCAGGTGCCACGTCGTCAATCCACGAACGTTTTTCAGGACTTGACGCCATGCTCAACTTTCAAACCAAGTTCATGCATCGCCTCACGACCACGACTAGCCCACGCGCGAACCAAAACAGGATCATCGCACCATGTCCGAGTCTTAGCATCGGCATCGCCCACGGCGCTGGCATGTTCGGAATCGGAAATCGGCGGGGGTAATAATAACGCACCGGCGCGCAACCACCCAGCGATACTACACTGTAATCGCGCAGCATGCAAGATACCGATCACGGCTAGAAGCGTTTCGTCGAACACTGCTGCTGGTGCTGGTGAGGCGCCGCCGGCGCCGGCGCCATCAGTAGCAGTAGTAGCAGTAGCGAGTTGTTGTGGTGGTAGTGCTAGCGCCTTGACCTTCTTTTTGCGTTTGCGTTTGTGGGTTTGTTCTACTTCGGTGGTGGTGCTAGTGCTGTCTGGCGATGATAGTACGCGCTCGTAGGCGTTTGTATTAGTGGTGGCGTTGGCGGTGGCGGGGCGGGTAATCTTTGTGATGGGAGACTGAGGAGGAGTGCTCTTGCTGCTGCTGCTGTTGCAAGGCACGTTCGAGTTGGAGCACGCCGAGATCTGTGTTGCGCTGTGCGCGTGTGTATTCTGGTACGCAGAGATGGTTGTATGGTTGGAGCGCTGCTTTGGCGTGCGAGTCGTCTAGGAGGAGCGTCGTTGCGGCCGAGTGCTGCATTTGGGATCGATGAGCGTGGAAGTGGCAGGGCGTAAAAGTCGTGGTGTTAAGGCCGCCCATGGCTTTTCGAGATCTTTGATAGTTTGGACTTTGCGGTCTGGGTAAAAGAGCGGTGGATGAGCATATAATAGAAGGTTGGCCATAAGAAATGGAAATGGAAGATCATATGGCAATAGAAGGTTATCACGTATGCCGCTCAACGGGTGGTGATAAGTTCTAATCCTGCCAGGGAAATGGAGTGGAGAGGGGGAATGACGCACGGTAGTGATCTTCTGCAAGACCGAGGGTATCCCGCGCCCATATGGCAACTAGCCACTTACGATCGTCGCCAAGCGCATGCGACACCATATCCTCAACGCTATGAGGCTGTGCCGAGCTCCAAACCATAACATCGAGCCAAGCACGCGTCTGGGTCGCAAACAGATACGCGCGAAAGGCAGCGAGGTACGGACGGGGCATGACGCGGCGTGCGGCAGGGTGTGGCTGGTGGTACTGGCCACGGCTGGATTTGGGGGGCGTGGGGAGCGGAGGAGGAGCGTGCCGTTGAGGTCTAGTATGAGGAGCTTGCGTGTCGGCTCTCGGAGGGTTTTGGAGGGAGAGGAGGAGAAGTCGAGGTAGGAGGTGAGGGACGGGTGGTTGTTGTGTGGGAGGTGGGGCTGGTGGTGGGGGCGAGGGCGATGAGCGTGGTGGTGCTGGTGCTGGTGGTGCTGGCAGGGAGTGCTTGTGGGGACGCTGGGGGAGGGATGATGGCGAGGTGGGATGGTATTCTGGGTGGTGAGGACGGTCATCGCGATAGTAATCTGTCGAGTATGGGTCGAAGGGGGAATCTGTCGAGTATGGATCGAAGAGAGACCGCGAGTAGTAGTATTGGTAGTAGTTCCCTGGGTAATACGCCATCATCATCGTCCTCAGCCTCAGCCTCAACGACAGCCTTGCATTCATCATCCGACAACAGCACAACACACGGCCCCGGGCCGGTCTAGAACTTTGTCCGTGTCCGGAGTCACACTCAAGCGCTCACGCTCGAATTTATTCATTCATTCATTCAATTTCACGTCCATCCATGCGTCCACCATCGCCTTCAATCCCCGAAAAAGATTTTTCTTCGCAGCACTCGACCAAAACCTCCGTCTAGACGGACGCGAGTTCCTCGAGGCGCGAGCGCATTCACTCTCGTTCGGCGCCGAGCTCGGCCATGTAGAATGTTCGTTGGGCAAAACACGGTACGGTACTGTACTTGTACGCGCGACTCGTGTGAAAAGAAAAGCTCGAGTCGTGCCCCCACACCGTCACTTCTTCTTCTCTCCTAACTACGCATATATTTAGTGTGCTGGCGCAGGTGGACGCGAAAATGGTGCGCCCGGAACCACAGCGGCCGTTCGAGGGCTTGATCACTATCCACTGCGAACTCTCGCCGATGGCATCGACGGAATATGAACCTGGCCGGTACGTACTCATTTCCCCAATCTAAACATCCACGCGCGCTGCCTGAACCTGCTCTCCTTCCTTCCACCTGCGTACGCAGACAGAGTGACGAGGAAGTCACACTGGCGCGTATGCTCGACAAGATCTTCAGACGAAGCGACACAATAGACCGCGAAGCCCTCTGCATCATCGCCGGCGAGCGCGTACGCCCATTCCCATTCATCCCCCACTCTCCGAGTCCTGGCTCAACAACCCTCCTTTCCCCCGCGCCCGCCGCGTGCCCCAGGTCTGGCACCTCCGCCTCACAATCCACGCCCTCGCAGACGCAGGCGGCCTCCTCGACTGCGCAAGTCTAGCCTGCGCCGGCGCACTCCGACATTTCCGTCGGCCAGACGTAGAAGTACAAGGCGCGAACGACGTGATCGTCCACCCGCCCGCATTACGCGCTCCCGTCCCCTTAGCACTACACCACACGCCCTACTGCATAACATTTGCCTTTTACCGCGGTACTGCCCTGCAGACCCGTCAACGTCAAAATCATCAGCAGCAGGAGCGAGAGGAGGAGTGATGAGGACGGAGGGGGAGGGCGAGGAGATGGCGCCTAGGGTGTTGTTGGATCCTGCGGGACTCGAACACCGTCTATCGCAGGGTATGCTGCACCTTGCTTTGACGCCGCAGCGCGAACTTGCCGTCGTGCATAAGGCTGGTGGATTGCCGCTTGCGCCTGGGGTACTTATGGGCGCTATACAGGTTGCGGCGAGGCGCGCGAAGGAGCTCGAGACTTGGTTGGATGTGCGCGTCCACGAAGATTGGGCGCTTAAAAAGATCGAAGTGCGGTAAAATGATGGATGATGGATGATCTGCGGAGGTCTTGGCCGTCGAAAGTTTAAGAGCATGTGCGGTTAAAATCTTGTACAGAAGTATTCTAATCAAACTACAAAAATCCACTGTGCGCTGTCATTTACGGCAGAGCAGACCTCCGTAAGACCGTTCCGGCCACTTCGCCAAAATAGCCCACAAAAACGAAAATAAACAGCCTATCAACTGCCGCTTAAAAATGTACAACATAATTACACGAAAAGATCGCCTCCTAAGGTACAAGCAACCGCCACCGCGACGACGGCCAGCAGCAGTCCAACATCCCCCACAATCACCACCACTCCAACGATAAACAAATACCCACCTGAGCAGGAGGAAATGAGATCGACGGGCGACCAGAGGACGATGAGGTGGCAGATTTTAGTATGTGTGGAGCATTACTAACCGCATTCCGATTGCCCCATGCAGCATGTAACGTCAACACGAACGCCTGGCCCTCGGGACTTTTGTGATCCCTCAGAGCCGATGTTGAGTGGGTCGACTACTGGAGACCACTGGAGAGAGCCAACCGGTGGTTGTGAGATGTGGTGTGTATGCGAATGCGGATGAGAAGGGGGAGGAAGAAGTATGGCAGGAGGACGTAGGGCAGGCAGAAGGGCGCGCGGGCAAAACAAACGAAAATATATTGATTGTAGAGTCTATCGTAGCGTGTACACATGGTTCGGCTATCGGGAGAGGGGAGGCGATCTGTGTGATGAGAAAGTGAGCGGGGATGGCGCTACTTCGAATCGCTTGTGGCGTTGTCCCTCGATTCACGTGACTCGGAACGATTACACGTGTGCATACGCGTCTTTTTCCTTTCCTTGACTGGTACAGTAGGCCAGCGCAAGGAAATGCAGCTGTCCGTTTCGAATCTCTGACTTTTCTAATACCTCAAGGCACTCGGGCCTTCACACTGGCACTTGAAACTCGGAAGAATCAATTCCGCTGGCATAGGCGCACCGTATGACTTACCGCCACACGAACTTCTAACTTACTGGAGACACCAGCCAGCCAGCCGCACTGGCGCGCATGCTTGACGCAGGCAGCGGCCTCTCGACTGGGCATTACGAACGACGTATTGTGTACCCGCACGCATTACGCGCTTCCGTCCCTCTAGCACTACACCACACGTCCTACAGCATAACATCTGCATTTTACCTCCGCACGTCCTCCAGACCCGTCAACGCCAAGAGCATCAGGAGTAGTAGCAGGAGGGACTCGAAGTGGCATGACTGAGGGTGAGATGTCGCCTACTATGGTGTTACTGGACCCCCGCACGGGACTCAAACACTGTCTGGCGCAGGGGTACTACACCTTGCTTTGACGCCGCAGCGCGAACTTGCTGTTGTGCATAAGACCGATGGACTTGGTTGGATGTTCACATCCGCGAAGACTGAGCGCTGAAAAGCGTCGAAGTGCGATACAATTGATGCTCTGCAGAGGTCATAGTCGTCGTCGGTTTAAGACCTTCATATGACCGTTCCGACTACCTCGCCAAAACAGCCCACAAAAATTAAAATACAACCAATAAACTACTAATAAATGTACAACAGGATTATACGAAAAGAATGCCTAAGGTACAGTACAAGCCACGACAACCGCAACAACGGCCAGCACGAGTCCAGCTCCATAACTTCCGCCCCAACGATAATTCCAAATGCCCACCAGAGCAGGAAATGGGATCGACGAGCCAGGGGTGGCAGAGTTAATCCGTTGACCATTACTAGCCGCATTCCAATCGCGCCACGCAGCATACAACATCAACACGAACGCCTGGCCCTCGGGACTTTGTGATCCCTCAGAGCCGACGTTGAGAGGGTCGACTACTGGAGAGAGCCAACCGGCGGTTGTGAAATGTGGTGTATGCGCGAATGCGGATGAGGAGTTGGAGGAAGAGGTAGAGGGGACGAGGACGCGGAGGGGGATGGTGGAGCGGAGTGCCGTTTGTGGCGAAGAGGGCTGCGCGTGTACGTTCTGCTTGGGGAATAAAGGTTTTGTTGCCTGTAAGGAGTGCGAGATGGTAGACTGTTGCAGCGAGGAGCGCGCTACTCGATGCATCATCGAAATTATTGCTGCTGTTGTTGAGCCATCTGCGTAATTTTTAAACAGACCGTTTGGTTGCTGCATCGGTCGATAAGCAAAAGGAAGTGGGTGGATGGATGGGGTCACGCACTAGATATGGGTACATCCCACTATGGATCTCGGACACCCAGCTCCCGAGGTCATTTATCTGATTCTGGAAATTTTGAGCGTACACGGAGCGCTTGAGCGTTCCAAGAACGCGCAACATTCCCGCGGCTGCCCATGCGTTGCCTGCGTTGCATATCATTAGTCATCACAGCTCAAATTATGAGAGTGTGGGTTACTGTACCAGTCGACCAGTGCCCTGGATCGTTCCCGCTCGAGCCCAAAACGATATGCTGCCACAAACCATTTGCCGATGAATTAGAAAGGTAATTGCGATATAACTTGATCTACCGTGACACCGAGTCATTCATTTCAGCCTTCGTCACTTGTCATCCGGTAGCAGGGGAAATCCAAAGCACACCTGTGTGTATGCTTCTTGGAGCATCGACTGATTGTTCGTCGTCATACCATAATATGCGAGGAAAGGAGGTACCATATACACAGAATCACTCCTGCGGAACGCGTTTTACGTTGACGCTGGGGAAGGTGCCGAACATAAAGTACGTACCATAGTTGGAGCTGCGAAACGCGATGCGAGATCGCACCATCACTCGTCTTTGGTACTTCCGGTCCAAACAGATATTGAACCTGAGCCGTCGCAGCACCCGCGTAATCATAGCCCCCTTGCTGGCCGCCGCCTTGGAAATGCGTCCAATTTGCAATTAAGACTGCAACCCCGACGCTTGCGGGATCCCCCGCGCTGCTGTCCCCTATGAAAAGGGGCTGTCCAGAGCCATTAATTGGTGGGGGAGGGAGCGCGGCTACTGTGGTGCGCGCGATTGTGTATATGTCAGCGAGAGAAGAGTTGATTGCGGAGCTTGGAGGTGAGGGAAGTGATCGGGGCGGTGAGGGTGTTAGAGAGGAAAAGGATGGTACGGAGAGCTCGAGGAGAGCTTGCGCGCGAGTGCCTATTTCCCAACTGGAGATAGTAAGTAAAGAGTTCAGCACGAGTGGTGTCTTAGCATCATCGGGTGGAATAACGGTGGAGCTGTAACCATGGCGAGTACTGGGGCAGTAACGGATGACAGGGGTGGATGTGCAAAGTGTCCTCTTTACGAAAAAAAAGGAAACGGGATATGATATCAATCACGATGCTGACCTATGAGTAGCACCCTCCTGAAGTCGTTGCTTCACGATACTAATCTGGGCATCCGTCAGAAGCTGAGACAAAGCAGAACAGAATAAAGAGAATATAAATAATAGGAATTTAAGAGGGGGATATGCGTGTGCATTGTCACCGCAAGAGGGGGTGGGGGAGTGCGGGTGTGGTGTCCGAAGGGACATGCAGAGCAGATTTATGGCTTGGCTTGCAACAGTGCAGGGAGGGGTATTTGGACCCAGACCGTGCGGGCAGAATGGATCATCACCTTTTCAGGATCGGGTATCTATACTTAGACAAGCGTTTTGGAGCACCGTCAATGTCGACTGCGGCGCATGGCGCCAAGGTCGCCACTGCGATAATTTGAAAACTTACGGCCCGAGAACGGACCGGCCTTTCCCTGAGGTTCCGCTCCACATGTCACACTGCGCCCAGTTCTGGGTTCTTGCGCCCAAGCACTTCTAATGGTCCAGTTCCAGGGACTGGTTGTCAAATCAGGCAGGGGCCATTGCGGATCCGTGACTAGCACAACCGGAATATGCACTCGGCCCTCGATCGTCGGTCATCGTCCTGACGACTCATTGGTTGGTCCAGGTACTGAATTACTTCAACTAGCTTTTGAAGCAGATACGGCCTTTGGCTCACCCTTGGAGACCTTTCAAAAGAAGCCCGTAGGCCGAGTCTGCAAGGGCTTGGTTGATATCAGTTGGGTTCTCGTTGACGTCAAACTTGCACTTCACGAAGCCGATTTCAACCCTGACTTCCTTCGTGGCTTCCTTCCCAGGAATCCAGGATCGAATGGAAGCTTATTCTGCGAGGTCAAGCTTCTCGACAACATTCATCATGTCAAATACTAAATACTAATTATATTACTTTCTACTATAAAAGATTGGAGATGCGGCGTCACTTCCGGTGGGGCTTCCTGGGGATCGATCAGATATGCTCGATGGCAACCCTTTAAAACGGTTGCAGCGCGTGCTTCTCGAAGTCAATTTACAGTAACATGCCTTCTTCGGTTCCTAGACCTTCTCTCTGAAGATGTCACATCTTCTTAGATCCACATAGACGAGGGTTCTATGACGTGCCCAAACTGCGGACATGGCTATCTCATCTCGAATGGCATACCAAATATGGTGGGGCTATATATCGCGCGCCCTCTATCTCTATCCCTCTTCCATTTGTCGCCTTAGCAGGCAGTGTGTTCCTCGTGTCTAATCATCGATCATCGATCATCTGTCGTGAAAAATGATATTAATTGTTGATGATCGAAGCATATATCACGCGACGACCTCACACCAACCGGCCGTGTCGACCGTGTCGACGACTCGATGGTTTATGCAAACACAAGTGACAGTGCCAGCGTGCCTATAGAAGACATGCCGATGCCCTAGCCCGCTCAGTCATGCCTTGGAAAACAGTCGTGGATTTATGGAAGAGGATACGTCTTACGTTACCAAGCCATGGCGGACACGCATCTTTCCCTGAGGTCCGGGTTGGAAGATGAAGTCGCAGATACCGTGGAAGTGGAGGAGCAAGTTGATGCTGTCGGTACCTTTCAAACATCGTCGGACCCTCAAGCGTCGACAAGCGACAAGCAGACGGCACAAGTGTCACGATGGTGGTAGAAGAAGTCTGAGTCTGAGTCCTATGGTAGTACAGTACGAGGCCCGACCCAAGTGAAACAGCGAACTGGTAGCGACGCCTTCAAGTTCCGGTAATATTGAACGCTTCTGCGTGCTAGATGTCGAGGTGAGGTGTTAAGTTAATGAATGAGCCATGGATAGGCGCTGGAGGTAAACCGTGACGATTGAGAATCTTGCAGCCGTGGGGGAACCGGGCGCTGAAAGCGAGCAAGGATGCATGGAGTAGGCGGCAGTCTGGAGATGGAGGGGTAGCTCGGTATACAACACGTGAGGGAAAGGATGACTGTCGTGTTAAGTTCAATTCTCGAAAATTGAAAAGGTCTCCGAGTCGCTACAGTGGGGATGAAAGCCGGAAGGCATGCGGTTAGGGATCCAAGTGACAAAGAGATGGCTGAATGGCTCGATTAATCGCGTATGTGGGTTTGGTTCGAGGATCAAGCTCACGCCGAGCCACTTGCCGTCGCGCTAGTACATAGCAGCTCACGATTGTCGCAAAATGAGGCACGAATAACGGTCAGGGACACGGGACGGCCTGCGTTCTGACGGGTATTCATGAATGAAGTGAATGCGCCGTCTGCATTACTAATCGCAGAACACTGAAGTTCCTTCAGCTCCGGTAATAGGTCCACCGGAAGTTCTCCATCGTCGGGTCGTAGAGATTGAGAGAGTTCTTTGACGAGTGAATCGTCGACGACAAGAGTCTGCACATTGCCGAACGACCTAAGAAATAAGTGCCAGTTTGTGCGGTCCACCTCATGGTGCTCCTCCGAGTCTAATGGTAGACTTCGATCCTTGCCCTCAAGAGTGAGGTGTTCCACCATAGAGAACGCGGGGGTGAGAGCATTGAACATTTGCGCCACGGAAGATACCTGCCAATCGAGATGTGTGGAGGGAACACCAATGTGGAAGGCATACGTCTTGTTCTTCTCACTGGGATACATCTTCGCACAGACCCCCGTCCTGGAGAACCGGAACCTGGCGGCGCTGAATTGCATGTTCTCCGTTGTCTCTATAAACTGGAGGAGAGACGGGACGGAAAAGGTGAGTTGACTGAAGAACATAATGTGAAGCATCTTGAGGCGGGGGTGCTGATCCGACGAAGAAGGGCTTCCAATATGCATTAACACCACTGAACCGAAACCGATAAAGATTCAGGAGTGTTACGTGGGTTGTATTGGCATTTCCGACAGCTGACTCTCGATAATGTGGTTTGGAATAGGGAGTAAGTTGATGAAAAGGGTCTCCAGCTGGGGCATAGATGCGAGCCATTGGAGCAAATTCTTAGGCTGCAAAGAGGTGGATGCCTTCGAAAGACAGAGTGTGACGAGGCCCACCGGCACGGCAGTCGTAAATAATGGAGATCCTACGGGAAAGTCAAAATTCTTCAACACGACGTGACGTAGATGTGGTGCCCGAAATGTTTTCGAAAGTTTCAGAAACAAAAGGGTCTCGGTCGATGGCCGTATATTCAAATATTCCAGCATTGGGTATTCCCCGTCGATCGACGTGATGAGTTCCTTCAACTTCAGATCGGGCATCCGAAGGCGGATGCGACGCACGCGGCTAAGGTGCGTGAGTGCAAGAGTAAATCCTTCTTCATCCTTTTCAGTGAATTCCGATTCGGGATAGTCTTCATAATTGATAATGAGCGGAAGGGGAGGTGAATGATCTAGCATGTCGGCCACTGGAGTAGAATTTGTGCAAACGAGGCAGAGACCCAGGTAGGATGCCGACCCAAGGATGAGTTGTCGCCATCTTCGACAAATGTGTGCAAGCTTGTACCACCAACGTTCGCGGACCCATTCCTTCCCTTCTAACGTTCCATCTAATATATGGTCTTCGTCATCCTCCTTGTCCTCGTATGAAAGAATTGGCCGATAGAGATAAAATACGTGGAGAAGTGTATCGTCGTCAAGGATGTGGATGGAGGTGCTTTGTGGGCTATTAACATAGTATTAACATTCAGAGTTTCTGATAGAGAAAGACGTATCAAGGGGAGCGTAACGTACCTCCAGCGTTGGGACTGATGACCAGGTGCACTTTGGTTGAAGCCTCTTTCTGAGAATTGAACGTGAGCGGCAGCTCGAGACATGCTAGGAGCGTAAAATGAGGTTCAAGAGAGACGTGGCCGGCCTTGTTGGACTCGGAACACTGTCGGAAAGTTGTCGGAACGTGTCGGTAAGGGTCAGAGGCGACTCGGAGGCGCTCGACGACATCAACATAACTTAGCGCTCAACACTCAACCCAGCCACGTCTCCACGGAAATCATGTATCGCCGTTCTCCAGACCTCGACGTCTTCCTTCAAAGTCGAAAACATTAAGAAGGGATCAAGACACCACGGTAAATACACATTTCTCTGGCTGGCCCCTTAGAAGTTGAAAACTCCAGGGCTCGATGTCCTCCAATTCGAATAATCAATAGAGAAAGATTGAAGAGTTCTGCAGCGCAACCATGTCATTTCAACGATATTATCATCCAATATCACGCATTTAGTCACACCCCACCAGTATCCCCCACCACCACCACGCTCACCACAAAAAAGAAATACCAGGACGATCGCTTTCCATGCTGACCCATGGCTCACGGTACGCCTTCATCTAAAACATTGTCTATTAGGTGCGGGAAAACTGATTTGCAAGACCAAAAACACCAAGTGGAAGATTCTGACTCGAAGGCAGTGTGCACCAGGTGACGCGTCGATGCTTTTTCGTCAACGGCAATGCCACCGATCCCTCCGCCCCGCTGTCCGAGCGGACCTGGCCCATGCTGCAGTGGGCGCAGCTATCAATCATGAGGAGGCATTTGGAGCGTATAGCAGGTGGATTCTGAGGTGCGTCGAGAATCTCCTCAAGCAGAACCAGCAGGCTGACGTTCTAGACACAGCCACACAGGGCCACGGGCCCACTCGCGAAGAACGGAGCGTTCCGCATCCTAGTGAGACGACTCCTTCCATGACCTCATGTTCGGCCACCCGGATGGTAGCGTCGACCGACAAATGAAATTTCAGACTCGCGGCACGTCTGCCCCCATCAGGGGCCCATCTTCCCTTACCCCTTTCTGTCATTGACGTTCTTCGAGACAACACGTTCCACCTAACCTGAAGTAACACACATTACAATGGCAGTCGCGCACACTGCACAAGCAGCGGGCGCCCCACACATAGCGGCCATCTAAGACCGTCGCGCTCATCTTTGTAAATCACATCATTTTCACACCACTCCTTTTATATCTCACGACAGCTCTCACTTTCTCGCTCTCACGCTTATTGTCTTTGATGCTACGACAGAACCAGCGCCCACAAGACGCAGGGTGTATGTGCACCGATGACGGCCCATACGGCATGGCTACGTATTGTCGCAGTCCATGTACGACTTGTTGGAGCCACTGTGGTATGCCTCGCACTCCGCACCACCGCCACCGCTGTTGGTGTCGTCCTCAGAGCCCATACTACTAATGCGTTCCGCATATGCATGGGACGATCGTGAGTGCATAGATATTGGGTCGCATGTGCGAAAGAACACACTAACTTGGGATTTGGAGGTGAGTATCTTACTGTAGATCCCATGCCGAGGCCGGATGGAGACCATCCACAGTGTGTAGGGGCGCGCTGCGTTGCTGTTTGGAGACAGTGACGTTGCCCTCTCTCGTTTTTAAAACCGTTCTGCCTCACGTTTCCTGTAACAAACGTCGTGTTGGTAATGCTAAGAATAAAATTATGTTTTCTATTGTATCTGTGATAATGATGATTACGAGTGGCAAAGCTAAAGATCGACGATCAGTGGCAGTGTCGAAAATCTTGACCCAGAATGACGGACACTCGTCTGAACCATCTGGACTACTGTGATTCCTAGGAACGGATACGAAAAAATCTTCTTCTGATCGACCACATACAACGAATCCCAGTCGATATCAGACCCAATCGTACAAAGTGTGATATGATGGGCATGATAGGCATGACACACACGATCAGACTTGATCGTGTCCAATCCAATTTTCTAATGAGCGCATCATACAGCTTCACTGCAGCTAAGCGCCGATTTGAGGTGATTTCATCTCTTAAAAATTCTACTGCACCATCCCGTGAGTAATATGCTGACCCGATCTTGGCTCAATCTGCTGCTGAAACCCTTGCTTCTCAAAATGCGCGAAATTTTGAAGACTCTGAGACGTGGTAGTCACCGGGCCGAAACGTTGAAAATGTTACTACACCACGTGCCTTCCACGTGCCTTCTCGGCTTCGGCCTCATCAGACATCCAGTGCGTGTGCGCCTTCACAGCTTCACTTCTGATCGCGACATTATCATTATTCGCATCCTTCTCTCTGAAAATGTCACATTTTCTTTGATCCACATAGACGATGGTTCTACCCCTATTCCTCTTCTACAGTATTTGTCGCTGGTTCACATTTCCTGCTTAGCCATCATTGGCAGGACATTAGATCGGGTGGTGTGTTCCTCTGAGTCGTGTCTGATCATCAATCATTTTTCGTGAGAAGAAAATTGATGGAATGATGGAAGGATGCTCACCAGTCACACGGCTTGGAGCAGCAATGGACAAAGTCCCGGTGGGTGAAGAGAGATAACTTGAAGATTAGGGTATGATTGGCTTCGAGGCTCCGAGGTCGAGGGTGTTGGGAACACGACGATATACTCTATCGCAGACGAACTGATGGTTTCTACAGTATTATATGAGAAAGAGCTGTTATATCTAAATACCGTGTACTGAATAAAGCCACGATTCAGCCCATCTATGAAGTGCTGTGGGGATTCTGTGAAGGTGCTGAGGGGCGCTGTACCGCAAAGCTGTATAAATACTAGTAGGATCAAACACTGACAACGTTGGTTCTGTGATCTTCTGTACAGCACTGTCAGCCCTGTGAATATGACACGCGCTTTGCTGATATATAGTTGTGAATGCACAACGTGCACCGGTTGGAGTGATTCAGTGGTGCGTGGCTGTGAGTTTTGATGGTGTGCGTCGTAGGGGTGCCGGCCAGGGAGACACCAGCCATATTGAATCGGGGTACTGGACTGCTTGTTGGCGATGTCGGTGTCTGCACTTTCCAGTCGCTCGTATGGCTATTACAATAATAAGAGCATCCAGTACTGTATGGCTTCGGTTTTCCTTGCGTATAAGTACCGTAACCCATTCCTGATCTCATTCTCCCCATTCCTACATACCCTCCCCACGATCCCCACGGGTCGAACCTTACCAGTACGAGTCACAGCTGCAGCGGTGACCGGCTCCTTGCAGCGCCCTGCGGTTAGTCAACGATGTGCATCACCCTCTCGCTGGCAGATGAAGAGAAGAGGACCACCGAGGTCGATAACCCTACTACGGATCATCAAAGTGATGCCATGGTCCGTAATCTTTTTCTATCTCCTTCCAACTGATTGGAAAGAAGAATGTAGCTGACATACCCGGACACACTCAGGACGTAACTGTCGATGACAACGATGACCCAAATTTTGACCCAACGGCCCCTGTGCTCGAGGATGAATCCCCATATCCAGAAGTCCGTGCTGCGGTTGCCAACACAGATGATCCCACGATGCCAGCGTCTACTTTACGTGCTTGGATCATCGGCCTTATTTGGGCAGTTCTCATCCCCGGCGTGAACCAGCTCTTCCATTTTAGATACCCCTCCATCATCGTCGGCTACGGCGGCGTTTCCGGTCAGGTTTGTGAAAAATTTCCACACGGCGCTTTATTCCCCATTTGGGATCCCAGTTGCTAAATGCGAGATAAGTTTGTCCCCATGCTGTGCAGTCTCCAAATTTGCAAGGCCTGGGCTCGCTACATGCCGAATATTTCCTTCTTCGGTATCCCGCTTAATCCTGGGCCGTTCACCATTAAGGAGCATGTCATCATCAGCATCATGGCTGGGATCGGAGGTACACCTGCATATGCCGTCAGTGTAGCCCCAACTTGGCAAATCATGTCAAGGTTCTTCTGTTCGTTCGAGCTCTTACAATCTCCTTCAGACCAATGTCATCGCCGTTCAGAAAGTCTTTTACAATCAGCATCCCCCATTTGCCTGTGAGTTTTGGGGCTTCTTCTGCTCACCCTTTTGGTTTATTGATCTATTTTTACTAACCATAAAACAGATCAGTGGCTGTTGGTCATGTCAACCCAGTTGATTGGCTTTTCGATAGCTGGGATTTTCAAACGTTTCGTTGTCGCACCGCCATCCATGATTTGGCCTCTAACCCTTGTAACGACTATGCTTTTCAATACATTGCACGGTCAAGAGACCTCGGGCACCCATGCTTGCGGTGGCATTTCCCGTTTGCGCTTCTTCTACTATGTTTTCATCGGCTACATCATTACAGTCAGTTCATTTTGCCTTGGAAACCTGCTTTTGTGCTACGGTTCTAGTTTATTTTTATTACTAGACTTCTTGCCGTCCTATCTTTTCACCGCTCTCTCGAACTTTTCGTGGGCTTGCTGGATAGCTCCTAACAATGCCAAGGTCAACCAGCTCTTCGGGGTCAGCCATGGTTTGGCCATGGGTATCCTCACCTTCGACTGGGGTCAAATATCCTTCGTCAACGACCTTTTCCACCCCTTGGTGGGCTGCGGCCAACACGGGCTTCACTATCGCATTTTTCTACTGGTTCCTCGTTCCCATTCTCTATGTAAGACGGAATTCTTTGGCTTTCGCGTTTTTTTTCCTTTTCTGAACATGGCTTTGCAGTACACCAACGTTTGGTACATCGCTTACCTTCCCTTGGTGTCCTCAGACGCTTTCGACAACACAGGGAAGCATATAAGTCTCTCAGATCATCAATTCGATTCCCCTTCAACCTCGAGGCTTACAAGGCCTACAGCCCCATCTTCCTTCCCGCATCGTTTGCCATTTGCTATGGCCTCTCGTTTGCGCCATTACCGCCACCCTTCACATACTTTCCTCTACTATCGAAATATATATGGACTCATGCTCGTCGCCCACTCTCCCAACAACCTGATATCCACGCCCGCCTAATGTCCGTGTACAAGGAAGTCCCGGATTGGTGGTACTTGACGATATTCGGTTTGCGCCACCGATTTTTATATTTAAAAAGATGCTTATACTCTTTCAGTAACCATGTTTGTGTTTGGTGTCGTCGTTATCGAGGTGTGGAAGACAGATCTCTCTGTATGGGGATTCATTCTCGCCCTCTTGATCTGTGCGTTTTGTCTCGTCCTTCGTCATCATGTGCTTTCTTCCCGAGTTCATTCATTGTGTTTAGCATTCGTGTATACTCTCCCTTTCAGTATGGTCGTGCCACTACGAACCAGATCTTGGGCTAAACGTCATTACGGAGCTGATTATTGGATACGCCCTTCCTGACCGCCCGATTGCGATGATGTTGTTCAAGACATGGGGTTATATTACCATGCTGCAGGCGATTGCGTTCATCACCAACTTGAAGCTTGCCCACTACATGAAGATCGCACATCGCCCGATGTTCTTCTGTCAGTCGTTGCCACCATCGTTGCTGGCACCGTGCAGCTTGGTGTGCAAGCATGGATGTTCTCCAATATCGAGGGTCTTTGCGATGCGATCAAAAAGATGGCTTCACTTGCCCAGGTACCACTGTGTTTGGAAACGCATCAATTATCGTAAGTAAGCTTGTCGTGTTGACACGTACTTTTGAATTCCGTGGCTCAAAGATGTTGTGTTGCAGTGGGGCGTCATTGGGCCTCGACGTCTATTTTCGCACGGTCAGCTCTACTATGGTCTCATCTTCTTCTTCCTTGTAGGCATCCTTGCACCATTGTTTCAGTGGATATTGCACAAGAAGTTCAGAATAGATTTCCTCAAGTACATCAATTTCCCAGTCGCATTCGGCAACACGTCCAGCCTGCCCCTGCGACCCCCTTAACTACGTGCCCATGGTGTTCGTCTGCTTTATCTTTAACTATATCATCCGTCGGCGCAACTTTGATTGGTGGGCAAAGTATAACTGTGAGTCACTTTAGTTCGTGATGCGGCTATCGGTTTTCTGACGCGCGATTGGCCTCAATTATCGGGGTGGGTTACTTTAGATCTTTTGTCCGCTGGATTGAATGCAGGTTATACGATTGGTCTTCTCATCATCTTCTTTACTTTGCAATACCCGAAAAATGGCACGATTGGCCTAGACAGCATTCAGAAATGGTGGGGCAATACTGTTTACATGAAGACGGCAGACTATAAGGGAGTGCCCTTTAAGAGCCTTCCAGAAGGCGGAAAGTTCGGTCCGTCAAGCTGGTAAAACTGTTGGCAGAGCGGAAGTGAGGTGCTGTAGGTATGTCCTTTCACCACTTCCCAACTTTCATCTCCAGTCACACATTTTTCAGTTGATACTGTAGTAAAGGAGGTTTAGTTGGCCTGTGCATGTTGTCTGGCGTTATTGTTGTGATAGGTGTTTGTATGTTACAGTTTATGTGCGGACAAAACACGTTTGCTACCTCCTGTGAGTCTGTGGCAGTTCGAGCAGGCACGCGAGAAACCCATTCTCGACTTCGACCTATTAATCCAAGGACTTTCATCTTCGTGTGGGATTCGAGCTCGGCGGTGCGGTTTATGCTAAGATGAGAGTCTTACCATGCCAATAGACGTACATACTGCAGAAGGCGATATAGAAGCATACATAAATCACATAGTCATTGTAGGAATAGATGGGGTGACGATCTGAGAATCTAGCGTGTTTATGAACCGGAGAAGTAAAGAACGAGCTTTCTAGACGAGGAATGGTGATACGACGAACATGCACTTCTTTGAACATGCTATCTCCTCGAAACCCAAACCAGCGGAGGTTAGGAAGTGTGACGGGTGTAATAATTGGCGTATGCATAAGTTGCCTCTCCACATCATAATCGAAAAGATTACGAAAGATGAACATGAGCATCTCCAGCTAGGTATAAATGAAGGCCCTGTGGAGCAGAGCATTCGGTGGAACGGGTGGATGGGTCTGTCACTGCAAGTGCAAGTGTGACAAGTCCCATGGCCGGTTGTGAGTAATCGAGATCTTGTTGGAAGGGCGAAGTGAATCAGTACGAGGTGTCGTGGATGGGACGCTTGAGGTGCTATGACGTTTCGCCTCGCCATCATGAGAAACATGTGCCAGTTTATACCGCCACCTTCGGCCGACCCATACCTCCTTCCGTCCGTGGGGACTTCCATCGCCATCACCACCTTCGCCTATAAAAACGGCTGATGGAGACAAAGTACGCTGAAAGGCGAGTTGTCGTCCAAGATGTGAATCGACGTATCTGGACTGTTGTCCGAGTCTGTGGGCCAGCCGCCGCCAACACAAGTTGCTAAGGATAATATTCTCGGGAAATGAGGTTAATGAGGTGCGCCTCCACGGTGGGAATCACCACCTTGACCATTTTTTCAGTACTTTGAAGGGAAAATAAGCCATGCTGGAGATTTGTCTTGACGAGGACGTGGTGGCTAGTAATCCTTTCGTAAGTCTAACCTAACCTCCGAGTCGGCCCTGAGTCGGCCCGGGCCGAGATAGTAAGTTAGCGCCCCCCATTCCTTGATGCATCGGGGTGCCGTGTGCGGTGCACAAGCCCCAAAGTAGCAAGATCTGCCAGTCGACTAATACTGGGTAATACCAACCGGCGGTTGTGGTTAGAGAGAAAGGTTGGCTGGCGTCGTGTGGTCCTCGTGTAACCGTGACTGTGATGAGATCTACTGTATGAGAAGTTGTGTGAGTGAACTAGCCCATCCCAACCGTGACGCGATGAATATCAATGAATCACCATATCCAGAAGTCCGATCTGCACGATGCCACGACCCAAGCACGGAAGGTGGACGATGGAAATGCTGTCGTCTACCTTCCGTGCTTGGACCGTCGGCCTTATTTGGGAAGTCTTCTTTCCCGGTGTGAATCACTTCTTCTATTTCAGATGCCCGTCCATCAGAATCGGTCAAGTTTGTGAAAAAACTCCCCACGGCGCTTCGGTCTCTCTTTTGAGTTCCAAGTTGCTAAATGCGAGGTAAGTGCCGGTAAGCTTTTCCTCATCTTGTCGAGTCTCTCAATTTGCAAGGCCTGAGCTCGCTGCCGAATATTTCCTTCTTCAGTATCCTTCCATCTAATACAGGGCCGTTCACTATCATGGCTGGGGTTGGAGCTGGACATGCATACGCCGTTAGTATAGCCCTGACTTGAGTGACTTTTTACCGTCAGCTTCCCAATTTGCCTGTGGCCGCGTGACTAGGGTACTTAAAGAAGTCAAGATCGAGCTTCTCGCGACGAGGGGTGGTTATCCGACGAACAAGCACTTCTATGAACATGATATCGTCCTGGAACCGATCATCATCATGAGCATCTCTAGCTGGGGCATGAATGAAAGCCATTGGACCAGAGCATTTGGGTGAAAGCGGGTGAATCGGTCTGTCAATATAAGTGCCAGTGTGACAAGGCCCATGGTGGTTGTGAGTAATTGAAATCTTGTTGGAAGGGCGAAGCCAATCTGCACAAGGTGTCGTAGACTCGTATGCGACGCTTGAAGTGTTTCCGATAGTTTCAAGATTCAAAATCGTACTCTTGTCCCCGCGCGCTCGGAGTCACGGTACAGTAGCGAGGTGTTCCAGGACTGTGAATTCCTCGTTGACGGCCATAATGAGCTTCCGTAGATTCGAAACAGCTATCTTAAGGCGGGCACGCCGGGTGCGATCGCACTGCTTTAGCGCAAGCAGTAGCCCTTCATCCGAGTCGTCGTCTTCGCTGACATCGAAATTACCGCGTACGTGGCCGATAATGAGCGCAAGAGGTGGGAAATGTGCCAACATGTCTGCAACAGGCATTCCTGGTGTACAAACGAGGCGAGTATCCAGGTAGGATGCAGATACGAGTGAGGTTTTGCCATCTTTAACAAATAAGTGCCAGTCAGCAGTTTGTACCACCACCTTCAGCGGACCCATCCCTCTTTCCCTCAGTAGAGACTTTCATAGCCATCACTATCTTCGCCTAAAAAAATCACGATAGAGACAGAATACGATGAAAAAGCGAATCATCGTCCAAGATCTGAACGGATACGGTATTTCGACCGTGACTGTTGTCCGTGGGCCATCACAAGTTGCTAAGCATAATATGCCTGGAAAGGAGGCGTACCTCCGCAGTTGGTAACCACCTCAGCCTATTTTTTCGGTGCTCAGAAGGGAAAAGACATGATAGATAGATCGAGTGTTGTCCTGACGAGGATATGGCTCATGTGCTGGCTCACTGCTGTCACTTCTTTAGTAACCTTAACCCTATTGAGAACAGTCAGCATCCGACGAAGCTCCGACGTCAAACGCCTCTACAGTGGGCATGCAATATCCTCTTTCTGAAAGTCAGTTAAGGCGATCATCTAAAGCCTCTCTCAGTCTGACTCGGACGCCTCCCAGGACCTAGCTATCCATTCTAGATATCCCGTACTCTCGAAAAATATGGCGTTCTCACTTCCGATGCCCCCATCTTCCCTTACCCCTTTCTGTCGTCGACGTTCTTCGAGGCAACACGTTTCACCTAACCTGGAGTAACATCCACATTACAATGGCAGTCGCGCACATTGCACATGATCCATTATTCCGTATGACCAACAATAGAAGGAACTCTTACTTACAAAAGCTGAGAATATCGTCATGGCGAAGAATCGTACGTAACATAATCACCGTAGAGGTATAGTTAGAGTTATGATCCGAGAAAGCGACGTCAGCAACATAGGAATAAGGAGTATACAACCACGTGAAACAACTGTATATAGCATGCAGGTGTGCGTATATCTGAGGGCTGTTTGGCGTCGCGAACCCTTGGTGGAAGGTCATGGCCGTGGAGGGGATGAATGAGAGCAGGGGGAGCCGAAGAGGGAAGCAGCCCGTGGAATGATGAACAACTCTGTGGTTCACGTGTGGGAGCCGTGGCTCACGTTTCGATGTCATTCCCAGCTTCATCGCTCAGTGGTGGGATCACGGGTGGTTCTGGTTCAAAGGACAACGTGTTTGGGCCTGGGCTTGTGCCATAACGGACCAGCGTCACAGGGCGTCCTGCGTTCTGGCGGGCATCAATAAATGGGGTGAATGCATCACCGGTATCGCCGCTTCCAGAATATGTGAGCTCCTGCAGTTCGGGTAACAGCTCCAGAGAAAGCTCTCCATCCTCCAATCCTAGACAACGAGAGAGTTCTTTGACGAGCCCATTCTCGACGCGAAGGGTCTTCACGTTGCTAAACGACCTAAGAAGACTGCGCCACTCGATCCGGTCGACATCGTTGTGCTCTTCAGATGACTGACTATGTACCTCGTGTCCAAGAGTGAGGTGCCCACCGTAGAGAACGCTTGGCTAAGCGCATTGGAAATCTGTGCCACGGAAGATACCGCCAGTCTCAGGACTTAGTAATCCTCAGAGCCGACGTTGAGAGGGCCGACGACTGGAGAGGGCCAACCGACGGTTGTGAAGTGTGGTGTGTGCTTGAATGCGGATGATGCTGATGCTGATGAGAGGTTGGAGGAGGAGTGGGGGGATGAGGGTGACGAGGCGGAAGTGCTGATTGTGGCGACTCGGAAGCCGTGTCCGTTCTGCTTGGGAATGAAGGTTTTGTTGCCTGTTAGGAGCACAAGATGGTAGACTGCTGCGGCGAGGAGTGCGATACTTGATGCGTCATCAAAATTTTGCTGCTGTTGTTGTTGAACCCATCTGCATAGATTTTAAGCCGACCCGTTTGGTTGCTGCATGCATCGGTCGGTAAGCAAAAGGAAGCGGGTGATGATGGGGTTACGCACCAGACGTGGGTACATCCCACTATGGATCCCGGACACCCAACTACCGAGGTCGTTTATTTCATTTTCGAAATATTGAGCGTATACGGAGCGCTTGAGCGTTCCAACTTCCAAGAACGCGCATTATTCCCGCGGCTGCCCATGCATTGTCTGCAGATAACTTTTTAGCGGCCACAGTTCAAATTATGAGAGTTGAGTACCCAGTCGACCGGCCTCGACCGTTCCCGCTCGAGTCCAAAACGATATGCTGCCACAAACCATTTGCCGACGAATTTGGATCTACTCCGAGTCATTTCATTTCAGTCTTCGTCGCTTGTCATCCGGCAATGGGGGAACCCCCAAGCACACCCGTGTGTATGCTTCTTCCAAGTCGAGTATCGATCGTTCGTCGTCATACCGTAATATGCGAGGAAAGGAGGAAACAATATCACTCCTACCGAACGTGTTTTACGTCAACGTTGGAGAGGGGTAGGGGACGCTACCTAACGTACAGTACGTACCAAAGCTGGAGCTGCTAAACTCGATAGAAACCCGATGCGAGATCGCACCATCACTCGTCTTTGGTACCTCCGGTCCAGACACTGTCCAACAGATTTGCGGAAGATCCGCCGGGCGCGATTCCTATGAAAACGGGCTAACTTGAGCTGTTCTTGGTGGGGGAGGGAGGAAGCAATGGTGGTGCGATCGGGTATATTTCTGCGAGAGAAGCATTGTTGGACGATCTTGTGATGAGGAAAGGGATCGGGACAGTAAGGGCAAGGAAAAGAATGACGGAGAGCTTGAGCGCCTATATCCCAAATGGAGATAAGTTCCCGGCTGTGTCGGCGTTACGTCGGATCATCAGATGGAGTTAGGGGGCCCAAGAGCAGGCACTCCGCGGGAGACCGTTCTAGATCGGCACTGGCACCCGAAAGGGCTAGCCATTGCACTGCACATTTGGGAAGCCTGGCCAGCATAAAAGGCCTCTGAGTAACAACCCTCCAATTGTGTTTTTCCCACCTAGCACACCATCCCATCCGGGGTCACGCCGTTCCCGACTCCCCCCAGTGGCGAATGGTAGGCCCCTAACCGGACTCGAAAGGAGAGCTTTCGCAGGCTCGAAACCGCTGCACAGATCGCAACTCCTTACTGCCTCTGCACATACTGGTGTACAGACCCTTATACTAGGAGACGGGTGACTTGACAGGTGTGTCATGGAGCCAGACAGCCTGAACAGCCCCCACACCTCACACAAACTTGGCCCAAAACTACGCGGCTGCGCTTGGGCCGACCACCTCCGACTGCCCATTGTCAAATGCCTCCATCTGGGCCTCTCTGCCGCCTCTGTCTGAAAGTCACTTAGGGCGATTATCTTAGAGCCTCTCCCAGTCTTCTCGAAAAATATGGTGTTCTCCCGTCCGCCCATCTTCCCTCACTACTTCCTGTCATCGGCGTTCTTCGAGAGAACACGTTTCTCCTGAAGTAACATTCACGTTACAATGGCAGTCGCGCACACTGCACATGATATTCCGTACGATCAATAATAGAATGAACTCTTACATACACAAGATGAGAATAGATACGTCACGGTGAAGAATCGTACGTAACATAGTCTCCGTAGAGGTATAGTTAGGGTTACGATCCGAGAAAACAAGGTCAGCAACATGGGAGAAGAGAAGAAGAGTACACGACCACGACCACGTGAAGCTTGCATAGAGTATACCACGGGGGTGGGTATGTTTGAGGGGTGTTCGGCGTCGCGAAACTCTTATAGAAAGGTCATAGCCGTTTAGGGGATGAATGTGGGAGCTGGGGCTCAAGTTTCGATGTCATTTCCAGCTTCATCGCTCGGCGGCTAGATCACGGGTGGTTTTAGTTCAAAGGGCAACGTGCTTGGGCTTGGGCTTGGGATATGACGGACCAGAGTCACAGGGCGGCTGCGTTCTGGCGGGTATCAATGAATGGGGTGAATGCATCACCGGTATCGCGACTTCCAATATATGTGAGCTCCTGCAGTTCGGGTAACAGCTCCAGGCTCTCCATCCTCCAATCGAGACACCGAGAGAGTTCATCTACAAGCACATCCTCGATGCGAAGGGTCTTCACGTTGCCAAACGGCCGAAGAAAGTTGCGCCACTCGATCCGGTCGACATCATTGTGCTCTTCAGATGACTGACTATGTACCTCGTGTTCAAGAGTGAGGTGCTCTACCACAGAGGATCCCTGGCTAAGCGCATCGGAAATTTGTGCCACGGAAGATACCTGCCAGTCGAGGTGCCAGCAATCAACCTTACAAAAAAGGTGGCCACGTCGGCCTCACGGGAAAACATCCCCACAAAAATATCCATGTCCTTGAACTCGATTCTTGCAGTTTCGAACCGGAGGTTTTCTGTTGTGTTCATAAACTGGGGGAGACGTGGAATGGAAAACGTGAGTTGCTCGAAGAGTCGAATTTGTAGTCTTTCGAGGTGAGGGGTCGTGATCTGACAAACCACCGCTTCCAAGTAAGCGCAACGCCTCGGAACCCGAAAAAGTGAAGGTTGGGAAGTGTCGTGATTGGTGTGTGTGTGAGTTGCCTCTCCACATCACGGTTGGGAACCGGGAATGAAAAGGCGACCTCGAGACTCTCTAGCTGGGCATATATGAGATCCATTGAAGTAGTATATTTGGTTGAAAGTAGGCGGATGGGTGAGTTATTATAAGGAGTGAAACAAGGCCCCCGGGGCACTCGGATATAATCGAGATCGTATTGGACAGGCGAAGCTTCCCAGCATGAAGTGACGTAAATGTGGTGCTTGAAGTGTTTCTGGGAGCATCAAGGCCGTGTCGGCCTTCGAAGGATAACGATCCACAATCAGGTATTCCAAGGTCGGGAATTCCCCATCGATTGCCTTGACAAGCTTCTGCAGATTCTGAACAGGGAAGTAAAGGCGGAGGTGGCCGACGCGATGACGCTGCTCGAGGGCAAGAAATATCCCCTCTTCATCTTCTGCAGTGATGCCATCTTCACCGGAGTAATCGACAGTGAGCGGAAGGGGGGGTGAATGTTCGAGCAGTTTTCAACGGGCACCACCGTGACCTAACATATTTGTATGAAGGATTCGCGTGTAGGAGGAACCTGAGGAAGGAACGTACGATTATATTTTTGGGCATAAAAATCTATAAGTAGAATAAGGGTCAAGAGACATGGGACACCCGATCAGCGATCGGTCAGCGCCTCCTGACATATCAGCCGATAAACTGGCTCCAAGGTCGCGTGGCAAAACGGAAAGTGGGCAGATTGGGGTAGAAGTGGGATGGGATGGTAGAGGGCCGAAGTGGTCAACGCACCATGCACAAGCTTATATTGATCAAAATTGACGAGGGTAACCTACTTCGCGATGGAGGAGCGAGACCAAAGTGAATGTGGGAATCCGCGCCGTCACGCTGGATTCCCCAATACGACAGACTTCCTAAGACCACCTCGCCAGAACAGCCCACAAAATGAAAATACAGCAAATAAACTACTAAAATGCACAACAGAATTATGTGAAAGATCGCATAAGGTACTTTACTATTGTACAAGCCACGACCACCGCAACGACGGCCAGCACCGCTGCACCAGTTTGGTCCCACAGCCTCACCCGGAGTCACCCACGACAATTCCAAATCCCTCAAGAGCAAGAAATGTAATTGACGGGACGCCAGGGGTGGCAGAGTTGGACCATGGGCCATTGCCAACCGCATTCCAATCGCGCTACGTAGCGTGCAACATCAACACATATCCCTGACCCTCGGAACTTTGTGAGCTCGCGGAGCGGAGGTTGAGAGGACACCGGAGAGAACCAACCGGTGGTTGTGAGTGTGGTGTGTGCGCGAATCCGGACAAAAAGTTGGAGGTAGAGGAGGACTGTGAGGATGGGGATGTCGGCGCGGAGGTGCCGTGTGCGGCGAAGAGGGCTGCGTGTGTACGTTCTGGTTGGGGAATGAAGGTTTTGTCGCCTGTTAGGAGTGCGAGATGCTAGACCGTTGCGGCGAGGAGTGCGCTACTTGATGCGTCATCGAAATTTTTGTTGCTATAGCTGAATAATTGGCTGCCGCAGAACCCATCGATCCGCATAGTCTGTAAACAAACCGTTTGGTTGCCGACCGTTGCAAAAGGAAGTCGGTCGGTGGATGAATGAATGGATGACCATGATGGGTTACGCAACTCACTAGATGTGGGTACATCCCACAATGAATTTCAGACACCCAACTACCGAGGTCGTTTCTCTGATTCTTGAAAATTTGAGCGCAGACGGGGCCGGGAGCGCTTGAGTGTTCCAAGAACGCGCCACATTCCCGCGGCTGCGGCTGCGTATCGTTTTTAGCAACCATAGTCAAATTATGAGAGTGTAGGGTACCTACCAGTCAACCAGTGCCCCTAATTGTTCCCGCTCGAGCCTAAAACGATATGCTGCCACAATCCATTTGCCCACGAATTTGAAAGGTAATTGCGATACAACTTGATCTACTCCAAGTTATTTCGTTTCAGTCTTCATCACTTGCCATGCGGTAACGGAGGAACCCATAAGCACACCTGTGTATATTCTTCTTGGAGTATCGACTGGTCGTTCGTCGTCATACCGTAATATGCGAGGTAAGGACGTACCATATCACTCCTACCAAACGTGTTTTACGTCAACGTTGGAGAGGGGTAAGCCTGAGGAAGCTGCCTAACGTACAGTACGTACCAGAGCTGGAGTTTCTAAATCCGATGGAAACCCGATGCGAGATCGCACCATCACGCGTCTTTGGTACCTCCGGTCCAAGCAGATTTGCGGACGCTTAGGGGAGTCTCCGCGCTGGCGTCCCCTACGAAGACTGCCTTGAGTTGTTCTTGGGGGAGCGAGGCAATAGTGGTGCGCACTATCGTGCATATGTCTGCGAGAGAAGCATTGATGGACAGTCTTGGTGATGAGGAAAGGGATCAGGCCAGTGAGAGCGTCAGAAAAAAGTTGGTAAGCTTGTGCGCGATCACCGGCCCGGGTCACCTATTACCTAAATGGAGATAAGTTCCTGTGGAGCGACAATCGCACGACGTGCTTCTCTTCCGAAGATGTCACGTTTTCCTTGATCCCACATACAGTAGACGAAGGTTCCATAAACTGCACCTCAAATCGGATACCAAATATGGTCGGGCTGCATCTTGGGCTGCATCTCGCCGTTCTCTATCTATATTCCTCATTTTTCGTGAAAAATGAGACCGTTTGAATCGTGGAAGGATGTACAGTAGTATCAGTTCCTTAGTCTATCACGAAGCTAAGTTTTCTTCCAAGTTTATAACACGGCCTGACGATTGGACTTTTCGCAGCACGGGGAACGGCGGCGCCCCGCCGCCAGTTGACGGCTTTTTGACTTTTGGACAAATTGTGACGGTCGACCTTCAATGCTGCAGTACTTAGTGTCCCTTCGATCCATGAAAAATGATCACGATCTGCAATTCTCACAGAAAATGTGGAGACAAATTGATACAAAGGTAGGCCTTTTACTTCTGCCGGTGTTCTCGACCTCAAGCTACTCTTCGGCTGCCGTGCCGCACATGTACTCGTCGTTTTGGTATACTGTAACGCTGCGAACCAGCGGAGGAAGGCCGCGGCACCGATGAATAGTCCGTCATGCAGTCATGTCCCATGAGCATATCGATTAATAATCTGTCACCATTTCCTCAAACTATACTAGTACCGGCGATACCGCCTGATCATCGATCATCGATCGATCATTCGTCAGAACAGGCACATTGCTGCGCTGATCGGTCCCAATCCTCTTCTCCCAATCTCTCCAGGCAATCCAGGAAGACAGGCAGTGTCCACGTACCCCGACAACCACGGCAGGTCCTCCATCTCTTCGTATGCGGTAATGCGAAGCGCATACATCGCATCTGCCAGTGCTGGCCGCCACACCGCGGAAAGCTCATTCCAGAACTCGAAGACGAGCGGGGCAATTATCACGAAACCGATTGCAATTGATGTTATCGTCGCAGATCCACGGGTCACATAGAGACAGTTCTGTTGTACCACAGCGTGTCGATAAGAATTTTGTACTTGTGTTACACCCGCCGAGTCAAGCAGTGCAGCATCATTGCGCCGTGTGCTCTGCTGGAATGTGGTACAAATTTCGATTATCAACCTATCTTTCCTCACTGGCATTTTTGTGTGAAACTCA
>WTXE01000304.1:0-29545 GCA_022496225.1 Russula aff. rugulosa BPL654 | reverse complement strand
TTGTGGGCAAGGCAGAAATCTACAGGGTGGATCAGGGACGATGTGACGAAACCAGACGATTACTAGTTGAACATGGGGCGAGTGAAAACCTTATGGTATTTAGACTTGTCGTGTCTGGGTTGATGGAAATATCATATTTCTTCTCTCCGATTTGTTGTAAGACTATGTCCAATACACGAATACTGTGCTACACGTCCACCCTACAATATCATAATACGCAGTTGTAGCGAAAGTCACGGTGGCCAATTACATCTAATCCCGGGAGTTGAAATCGATTGCGGGCTGGTTAGTAGTATCACGCGCATCTAACTCCAATTTCCTCGTCGCAGACCGACAAATAGACCATCATCAATTTGCGCGAAATGCATTTCTTGCATGGGATACTACTCTATGGATTATTGAAACACGGAGGCTGATCTGCTAGTAGTTGGATTGATTGAAGAACTTGAAAGTTCGGCCCGTAAAATTACAGTCAGGTGGAGGCAGCGCGTGTGCGCTAGTGAGCGGACGAAGCTGTTACTCGCTACCAGTAATCCGAAGAAGTGATTACCAAACAATCCCTGTAGCGAGGGGGAGGGAAGAATAAGGAGGAAAGTTGGACAAACGGCCCCATTAATACTGTACTGTTGGTTGGAGGATAGGCTACACGACGCAAGAAAATAAAATGTGTCCGTGGTGCGGCGTAGAGGTGGGGTTATAACAGAAAGCCTGCAATAGCAAAGACGAGACTAAAAGTAAAACGCGTAAGTTAGCTATTCTGGAACACGAAATCTATACTTCGGGACGTGAGCATTCCCTTCGCAATGGCTTCCGTTTCG
Source organism: Russula aff. rugulosa BPL654 (assembly GCA_022496225.1). Lineage (NCBI taxonomy): Eukaryota > Fungi > Basidiomycota > Agaricomycetes > Russulales > Russulaceae > Russula > Russula aff. rugulosa BPL654. Next base: position 28,727 of record WTXE01000304.1, on the reverse strand, counting down.
CGCGGCTGCGTGTCTAGGCCAGATCGTTGACCTTCCGGCGTTTCGGCTTGGGCTCTTCGACCACAACTGCTTCTGCCTCAGCCACCACCACCGCCGATGTCGGGGCCAATGTCGTTTCTGCAGGCACAAGAATCGGCGCACGAAGAGGAGGCCCTCCCTTCCCCTCTCCCTCATCACCCGTGTATCCTGTAGAGATATATCCAAAGTAAATACCTCGGTCCGGATAAGTGGCAAGGCCAGCCTGGCGACGTAACCGTACGCGCTGTGAAGGGGGTAACTTCTTCACAGGTGGCCTGGGTCGAGCTCGAAGGGGGTTTAAAGCGAAAGAATCCCCGAATATCCACAGTCCCCCCGAAATCAGATCAGAACACGATAGAATGACCAATGCACACCGCATAACATTAATGGGTTGAACCACAGCGCAGTTGTATGTTAACCACGCCTTTGAGCCGGTAGCTGATTTGACGGAGCCGAGTTGGATTCCGAGTCGATGCCGGTCACCGTTTTCGGTTTTGTGGAACGCCGTCGAGAATTAATGTCTGGTGCATCTCGTCTAGATCGGCACTCCCTGGCCTCCCTTGGAAAAAAAGGACGCGAATGAATTTGTTCCCACACGGAAACAAGACGTATGCTCGTCTTTTAACTTCTCCCTTCTCAGATTGTGAACGTGGATCGTGGGCTCGAGATGAGAAGGGACGTAGACGATTACATGGTGCCTTCACAGGTGGCTTCTCTGTGGGTTATTTCAATACCGTTGGCTCGAAGGAAGGTGCGTCCTCATTGTTGCTCCCCATTCTCCGTCTCACACTGCCCACTTTCCACAGAATAGACCTCATCGACGTTCGTATCAGGCAGAAAGTCTGGGGCGGAAGGGCAGACCTGGGGGATAGCAGGAGATGAAGTGTCGAAAAAAGGGCGGCACAAACTAATCCAGCAGCAGATATCTATATGACCCGTATGGTGAATCCCTCCCTCGGAGATCCCACTGGTAGTAGTTCCCACAACGAGTCCTTTCCTTCCATTCAATGGCATCTTTCGATACTTGGCACGAGTGATGGAATTATGTAAAAGCCAGCTTTGAAAAGTGCTTCTCAACCGAAAAAAGGGTGTGGTTCGCTCTCCAGTCAAAGGTCGTCTTCAAGTTGCGGGATTGATCCTCCCAGAAAGAAAAAATCATTCTCGATCCCCAGGATACTGTAATGTGAGAAAGAGTCCCAACACCACGAGCACCTAAGGGAGCTCACGGGCCCCGGGCCAAGGCAATGTCAGATACAGCGATAAATCAGGCCATGGAACTGCCGCTTTCAGTTTTGCACATGGTTCATCGAGACTGAGCGCTGAGCCGCGGCTCGCCTCGCGGCGTTTGTGCGGCGCTTCTGACCTAGCACGTAATTCTGTACCAAATCAACACCAACACGTCCTATTTCGTTGATCTCTAATTACTTTGGCATCGGCATCTGCGAGAGATATAGCCAGGTCTGAGTCCTGCAGTTCCAAGCGACACCGTCTGTTTTCACAAAGGGCCACTAGGCCCCTGGTGGGATTCCGGTGAAGAGCAAGCGAACGCAACAACACTGATAAACGAAAGATTGGAGTGGAGTTGCTACAGTAATCCTACGTCTTTATTGTAGAGCGTATCCTAGTCCTAGGCCGCAGTGAGCGCAACTCTTGAATTTACGAAGCTGCCAGTGCCAGTGTGAACATCCCTGCTACTTGTGGTCCACGTGCACCAGTGCCATTGCGCTTCTCCGTGCATCCCCTCCTCAAGCCATATCTTGTGCGCTTATTATCATCAGTCACATGGTGCACCTCAGGCCAGAACATGAGGCACCACACGCTCATGAGGCAGTGCAACTCTTCCCTCCTCCCACAACCCACGAACCTACACAGCTATCCTTCTCTCAATCCCCATATGTCTAACACTCGCACCACTTCTACCTCATCCTCCAACTTTCAATTAATTTCAATAATGCCTTGAAAGCCTATGAAAGACGCACCAAGAACGACCTTCTCGCCCACCCACTCGCCGCCCAGCTACAAGACTGTGACTCACATGCCAGCATTCTCATCGTACTTCAACAGCAAGTCCAAGAGCTCAATCGGTCTCAAACCAGCGATGAAAGGTTGACAAAATGGTTGGATCCAACTGTCAAGGTTCTTTATACCTTTCGGAGACTCTCGGAGAAGGTGTCAGCCTGGTATGCCTTATGATATCAAAAGTCCGAGATCTGCATTCTCATACTTATTTTACAGGTATTCTCGCCCGCGAAAGCGATCTTTGTCGGAATCGGTGTCCTTCTTTCAGTGTGTATCCTTCATAATTCCTTCATTCGGCCTGTCGTAATACGGACGGCTCTCAGGCAGCCAAAGATGTTCGCGCGGGCCAAGACGCTCTTTTTGAGGTCTTCGAGCGCATAGAAGCATTTTTCCAACGACTGGAGATTTACACTAAAGCGGCATTCAACCAAGAAATGGTGGATATAATCACCAAAATCATGGTGGAAGTCCTGAACGTTCTTGGAATGGCAACTAAAGAGATGAGACAGGGACGGATGAGTAAGTTGTCGCTGTATAATTGGGTTGCCGTTGACAGAACCGTTCTTAGAAAAGTATCTCAAGAAACTGATAGGAAGGACCGATATCGAAGATGTGTTGAAGAGACTAGACAGGCTAACACAAGAGGAGGCTCGAATGGCTGCTGCGCAAATCCTGAAGGTGGCCAATACTGTCGATGACAAAGTCGAGGGAATTGCGAATAACATGGTTAGCGTGGACAATAGGTGGCCGCGTCGACGATAGGGGTCGTGCTGGCGTCCATGACCAAGTGAAGGCCGGTTGAAGCGGCGGTCATTGACGGTGCGCAGCACATCTTCAATCAATCATAGAAAATTCGTTTGACCAATCACGTCCTAGGTGGAAAAGAGGCCAGGGTAGTCATACAACAAGCAGTAGACGGCGTAGATCAAATGACACGTTCGTCATCTCCGAATAACCTTGATACTGGATATACAGACTCAAGCGTCATTACAGGGAATCAATTACGACAGGATCTTCGTAGATGGCTCTCGCCACCAGATCCGTCTACGAACCATAACATTGCATCTAATGCTCATCACGAGGGAACCGCGACATGGTTCTTCCGAGGCACTATTTACCAGGATTGGAAATCAACAACTTCTGAACCACTCCTCTGGGTTTATGGAAAGCGTGCGCCCCTCTCCCACTCCTGCCTGACTCGGGCGCTACTGACAAGATCTTATATGTGTAGCTGGCTCAGGCAAGACAATTCTTTGGTCTGTGTGCCGGATTCTCTATCTCTCAAAAGTGACTCATGTTGTTTGTCGTTTTCCAGTTCCACGATCATCCAAGACATGAAAGTTATGTGCAATACCGGTCAGGCCTCGATGGCCTATTTCTACTTCGACTTTCGGGACATAGACAAACAACACTGGCGCGATCTCATCACTTCCCTTCTCACCCAACTTTCCTCTCACTCGGGTCCTCGTTGTGACATTCTATCATGTCTTTATTCCCAGCACGACAATGGCGCGCAGCAGCCTAGTGATGTCGATCTGACACGCTGCCTGAAGGAGATGCTCACGCTTCCGGATCAACGTCCAACCTACCTAATAATCGACGCCCTTGATGAATGCTCCACCACCTCGGGGATTCCATCAGATCGCAATCGGGTTCTTCAGCTCGTGAAGGAGCTCATCGACCTTCCTCTACCGGATCTTCATATATGTATCACAAGTCGCCCTGAAGTAGACATACGGGAAGTCTTGGAGCCTTTGACCTCTCGTCGAGTATCTCTTCACGATCAGAGCGGTCAAAAGAAGGATATCGAGGACTACGTTAGGTCCGTTGTTTACTCGGATTCAGAACCAATTATGCGGAGATGGAGAAAGGAGGATAAGGAACATGTTATCGAGACCCTTTCTGAACAAGCTGACGGCATGTAAGTGAATCGATTTGCACTCATGATACGAGATTAAATTGTCGGGCAGGTTCCGTTGGATATTCTGTCAACTGCAAGTCCTACGTGACTGTCTTCCACCGAGTGTGCGACGTACGCTCAAGGAATTACCGGATCTCTGGACGAGACGTATGAGCGTATATTGAAGGAAATCAAGAAGCCGAATAGGGGCCTCGCTCAACGAGTGCTGCAGTGCCTTGTAGTGGCCATCCGACCTCTTCACGTTGCGGAGCTTGCGGAAGTCCTCGCGTTGATTTCGATGATTCGGAAGGCATCGCTCGGTTGAACGCAGATTGGCGATGGGAAGACCAAGAACAAGCACTTCTGATCGCTGTTCGAGTCTGATTGCCATTGTCGAAGATGGTTATTCACGGGTGGTGCAATTTTCGCACTTTTCGGTCAAGGAGTTCTTGACCTCGTCTCGCCTCTCTACTGTAAATGGAGAGGTCTCGGCTTATCGTATCGATTTGGAGAATGCGCATACGATCCTGGGACAAGCTTGCCTAGGCGTTTTACTACAAACGCACGACGAGATTGACGGGAATACATCGAAGGATCATCCGCTGGCTACATACGCTGCCAGGCACTGGACTACTCATGCGCAATTCGGTGAGGTGTCGTCACGTTAAAGAAAGGGATGGAATATCTCTTCAACCCGGACAAACCACACTTTATGGCTTGGATTGCGCTGTACGATATCGACACCCAACCGACTCCGGGCAACCTTTTTTATGTTTAAAAAGGCCGAGAAACGCTGGGCCACCCCTATATTACGCGGCACTCTGTGGATTCCACGATCTCGTAGAGCACCTCATTGCCAAGTGTCCGCAGGATGTGAACGCTAATGGTGGCTACTATAAGAGACCAGTAATCGCAGCATTGGCAGGGGAACACTTCCAAACGGCAGATTTACTCCGTCATAACGGCGCGGATCCGCATGTCCAAGGGATTGGAAGGCTATTCCATTGCATTTCGCAGCCTTATGAAAATTTCTGGTGGTCCAGAAATTAATCGAGTACGATGCCGACATCGATGCTGGGATGGGACGGGTGGACCCCGTTAAGTTGGGCATCAAGAGGTCATTTTTCAAAGATGGTTCCGTCCTTCGAATACTGCTGGAACGTGGCGCAGATGTAAATGCGCGGGCAGACGACGACGGCTTCACCCCGTTGCACCGGGCTTCGGAACATGGAGCGCTGGAGATAGTGCGCCTGCTGCTCAAGCACGGTGCTGACGTAGAAGCGGTCAGCGGCAATGGCAAGACCGCTCTGCAAGTTGTGGGTACGCAACATACCGAAGGGCGAATCAGGGACGATGTGAGGAAACCAGACGATTACTAGTGGAACATGGGGCGAAGTGAAAACACCTACAGTGGTGTTTAGAACTTGTCTTGTGTCTAGGTTGATGGAGATATCATATTTCTTCTCTCCAATTTGTTGTAAGACTATGTGCCATATACACGAATACTGTAGCCACACGTCCACCCTACAATGGACGTCAGTTGCAACTGTAGCCAAAAGTGGCCAATTACATTTAATCCCGGAATGATCTGAAATCAATTGAAGGGCGGACTGGCTAGTAGTATCATGCGCATCCAACTCACCCTCAGGCTGTCGCGGATCACAAATAGACCATCATCAATGATTTGCGCGAGATGTATTTCTTGCATGGGATGCTGCTCTATGGAGTATTGGAACACGGAGGCTGATCTGGTTGGATTAATCGAAGCACTTGAAAGTTCTGGCCCGTGAAACAACAGTGAGGTGGAGGCAGCGCGTGTGTGTTAGTGTGCCGACGACGCTGTTACTATTGTAGTACTCGCTACCCAGTAATCCGAAGAAGTATTACCAAACAATTCCTGTAGGGAGGGGGGGGGGCGGGGGGGGAAGGAATAAGGCAAGTTAGACAAACGGCCCCATTAATACAGTGCTGTTGGTTGGAGGATAAAGCTGCACGACGCAAGAACATACAATGAATGCGTGGTAGAGGTGGGGACAACAGAAAGCTTGCAATACTAGCGAAAACGAGAATAAGCAAAAGTAAAAGTAGTACACGTAGTTGTTCGGAACACGAGATCTATACTTCGGGACGTGAGCATTCCCTTCGCAATGGTTTCTGTTTCGCGCCGCCGCGCGTGTTGCTCGTACCGTTGACCTCCCGGCGGTTTGGCTTGGGGCCTTCGACAATAACCTCTTCTGCCTTAGCCTCCACCATCGCCGATGTCGGTCGTTCCGCAGGTACAGGAGCCGGGGCACGAAGAAGAGACCCTCCTTTCCCCTCTCCCTCATCATCCAAGTATCCCGTAGGGTATATTCAAAAATACCTCGTCCGGATACTCGTCCGGATAAGTGGCAAGACCAGCCTGACGACGTAACCGTCCGCGCTGTGAAGGGGTGGGTATCGACTTATTCTGAGACACGACGACAAAGGGGTATCGCTGCTCGTCCGCTTTGTCGTTACTATAATAAGCGAGCACGACATGATCGTACGGGTTGAAGTAACGTCTGATGTCCGTAAGGATGAACCAGCCCATCTTGAAGAACGGAAGAGAACCTTGAGGCTCAGCAGACCATCATTCTTGTCCGGATTGCGCAAGTGCCAGTCGGCGGCGATCAAACAGGGACGGCACAGGGTCGCAAGGTTCTGGGGCTTTGCTGGAATTGGGCATCGGCTCGTGCGCAAAGTCGCGCACTTTGATCCATACTGCTAGGAGAGTCTCCGGCGTGCGTTCTTCGCGTAACTATTCGGCTGGCTGGTTCATATGGAATTTCCGTTGCGGTGGTAGAGGCTGTTGGGGGAAATGGGAGGAGGGTGGCTCGGGCATATTAGAAAAGATGACAGTTAAAGATTGAATTGGGCCACTTTTGCGCAAAGGTATATATGGGCGAGGGAATGGGAGACGTCTGGGGTCGTAAACGATATCCCCGCAGTGGGCATGGAAGCATCAAGCATGGGAGCTGGATGATACGTGATTAGCTGGGGGCCGTAGCGTGAGCTCGTTGTAGTATGTTGGACCTCTGATAGTGCGGGAGAGCTTGAGACGGAGAGACGTACTTTTGCCAATCTAGCCTTGTATTGTAACAAGTCGTGGGTCTTCACTGCCTACAGGCTTCGTGAGTGTGTCAGGTCTATGTCGCATGTGTGCTGGGAAACTGCTGCAAATGACACTCAGTGATGCATGATGCATGATGTGTGACATTTCACGGTACTCATCCATTTGGGGGCCCGACTGTAAAGTTAGTTATGTAATCGTATCAACCCATATTTGGGAGACGTACTACCATATATGGTAGTTACCCCTGATTTCATACCTAGTTAGCCGTTACCAAAAAAAAAAAAAAAAAAAACAACCCGCAGTCATTTTTGGCAATTCCGACACCCCCCTTGGCTTCGCCGACAGATTTCAGTAAGTTATCCCCTCCTTGTGCGCTTATTATCATCAGTCACATGGTGCACCTCAGACTAGAGCATGAGGCAGTGCAACTCTTCCCTCTTCCCACAACCACGAACCCGCCACAAGTATCCTTCTCTCAATCCCCATATGTCTGACACTCGAACTACTTCTACCTCATCCTTCAACTTTCAATTGATTTTCAATAATGCCTTGAAAGCCTATGAAAGACGCACCAAGAACGACCTTCTCGCCCACCCACTCGCCGCCCAGCTACAAGACTGTGACTCACATAGCAGCATTCTCATCGTACTTCAGCAGCAAGTCCAAGAGCTCAATCGGTCTCAAACCAGCGATGAAAGGTTGACAAAATGGTTGGATCCAACTGTCAAGGTTCTTTCTACCCTCTCGGAGACCCTCGGAGAAGGTGTCAGCCTGGTGTGCCCCATGATATCAAAGTGTCCGAGATCTGCATTCTCATGCTTATTTTTACAGGTATTCTCGCCCGCGAAAGCGATCTTTGTCGGAATCGGTGTCCTTCTTTCAGTGTGTATCCTTCATAATACCTTCGTTCGGCCCGTCGTAATACAGACGGCTCTCAGGCAGCCAATGATGTTCGCGCGGGCCAAGACGCTCTTTTTGAGGTCTTCGAACGCATAGAAGCATTTTTCCAACGACTGGAGATCTACACTAAAGCGGCATTTAACCAAGAAATGGTGGATATAATCACCAAAATCATGGTGGAAGTCCTGAACGTTCTTGGAATGGCAACTAAAGAGATGAGACAGGGACGGATGAGTAAGTTGTCGCTGTATAATTGGGTTCCGGTTGACAGAACCGTTCTCAGAAAAATATCTCAAGAAACTGATAGGAAGGACCGATATCGAAGATACGCTGAAGAAACTAGACAGGTTAACACAAGAGGAGGCTCGAATGGCTGCTGCGCAAATCCTGAAGGTGGCCAATACTGTCGATGACAAGGTCGAGGGAATTGCGAATAACATGGTTAGCGTGGACAATAGAGTGGCCGGCATCGACGATAGGGTAGCTGCCATCGACGACACAATGAAGGACGTCCATGACCAAGTAGAGGATGTCATTGACCAGGTGAAGGCCGTTGATGCCGGGGTGAAGGCCGTTGATGACAAGGTAGCGGCGGTCATTGACGGTGCGCAGCACATCTTCAATCAATCATAAAAAATCGTTTGACCAATCACGTCCCTAGGTGGAAAAGAGGCCAGGGTGGTCATACAACAAGCAGCAGACGGCGTAGATCAAATACACGTTCGTCATCTCCGAATAACCTTGATACCGGACTTACAGACTTCTACGTCATTACAGGAAATCAATTACGACAGGATCTTCGTAGATGGCTCTCCCCACCAGATCCATCTACGAACCATAACATTGCATGTAATGCTCACCACAAGGGAACCGCGACATGGTTCTTCCGAGGCACTATTTACCAGGATTGGAAATCAGCAACTTCTGAACCACTCCTCTGGGTTTATGGAAAGCGTGCGCCCCTCTCCCACTCCTGCCTGACTCGGGCACTACCTGACAAGATCTTATATGTATAGCTGGCTCAGGAAGACCATTCTTTGGTCTGTGTGCCGGATTCTCTATCTCTCAAAAGTGACTCATGTTGTTGTTATTCTCCAGTTCCACGATCATCCAAGACATGAAAGTTATGTGCAATACTGGTCAGGCCTCGATGGCCTATTTCTACTTCGACTTTCGGGACATAGACAAACAACGCTGGCGCGATCTCATCACTTCCCTTCTCACCCAACTTTCCTCACACCCGGGTCCTCGTTGTGACATTCTATCGTGTCTTTATTCCGAGCACGACAATGGCGCGCAGCAGCCTAGTGATGTCGATCTGACATGCTGCCTGAAGGAGATGCTCACGCTTCCGGATCAACGTCCAACCTACCTAATAATCGACGCCCTTGATGAATGTTCCACCACCTCGGGGATTCCATCAGATCGCAATCGGGTTCTTCAGCTCGTGAAGGAGCTCATCGGCCTTCATCTACCGGATCTTCATATATGTATCACAAGCCGGCCTGAAGTAGACATACGGGAAGTCTTCGAACCTTTGACCTCTCGTCAAGTGTCTCTCCACAATCAAAGTGGACAAAAGAAGGATATCGAGGACTACGTTAGGTCGGTTGTTTACTCGGATTCAGAACCAATTATGCGGAGATGGAGGAAGGAGGATAAGGAACATGTTATCGAGACCCTTTCTGAACAAGCTGACGGCATGTAAGTGAATCGATTTGCACTCATGATACGAGATTAAATTGTCGGGCAGGTTCCGTTGGATATTCTGTCAACTGCAAATCCTACGTGACTGTCTTCCACCGAGTGTGCGACGTACGCTCGAGGAATTACCGGAGTCTCTGGACGAGACGTATGAGCGTATATTGAAGGAAATCAAGAAGCCGAATAGGGGCCTCGCTCAACGAGTGCTGCAGTGCCTTGTGGTGGCCATTCGGCCTCTTCACGTTGCGGAGCTTGCGGAAGTCCTCGCGGTTGATTTCGATGATTCGGAAGGCATCGCTCGGTTGAACGCAGATTGGCGGTGGGAGGACCAAGAACAAGCACTTCTGATCGCTTGTTCGAGTCTGATTGCCATTGTCGAAAATGGTAATTCACGGGTGGTGCAATTTTCGCACTTTTCGGTCAAGGAGTTCTTGACCGCGCCTCGCCTCTCCACTGCAAGCGAAGAGGTGTCGGCTTATCGTATCGATTTGGAGAATGCGCATACGATCCTGGCACGAGCTTGCCTAGGCGTTTTAATACAAGCGCACGACGAGATTGACGGGAATACATCCGAGGATCATCCGCTGGCTACATACGCTGCCAAGCACTGGACTACTCATGCGCAATTCGGTGAGGTGTCGTCACGCTTAAAGAAAGGGATGGAATGTTTTTTCAACCCGGACAAACCACACTTTAGGGTGTGGCTCACGCTATACGATATCGACACCGATCCCGACCATCGAGCAACCTTTTATATGTTCGCATCATCCCGAGAAGACGTTGGGATGCCCTATATTATGCAGCACTCTGTGGATTTCACGATGTCGTGGAACACCTCATTGCCAAGTATCCGCAGGATGTGAACGCTGATGGGGGCGTCTATATTAGACCACTAATCGCAGCATTGGCAGGGGAACATTTCGAGACGGCAGATTTACTCCGTCATAAAGGCGCGGATCCGCATGTCCAAGGGCATCAGGGGACTATTCCGTTGCATTCCGCAGCCTATTATGAAAATTTCAAGGTGGTCCGGAAATTAATCGAGTACGATGCCGACATCGATGCTGGGGATAACACCGGGTGGACTCCGCTAAGTTGGGCATCAAGAGGTCATTTTTTCAAAGATGGTTCCGTCCATCGATTACTGCTGGAACGTGGTGCAGATGTAAATTCGCGGGCAGACGACGACGGCTGCACCCCGTTGCACCGGGCGTCGCAACATGGAGCGCTGGAAATAGTGCGCCTGCTGCTCGAGCACGGTGCTGACGCAGAAGCGGTCAACCGTGATGGTAAGACCGCTCTGCAAGTTGTGGGCACGTTATCACACCGAAGGGCGGATCAGGGACGATGTGAGGAAACCAGACGATTACTAGTAGAACATGGGGCGAAGTGAAAATACCTTGTGGTATTTAGACTTGTCTTGTGTCTGGGTTGATGGAGATATCATATTTCTTCTCTCTGATCATTTGTAAGACTATGTGCCAATACACTTAATCCCGGAATGAGTTGAAATCGATTGGGGTGTAAGGCTGACTAGTGACAGTAGTATCAATGGCATGCGCATCTAAACTCTTCCAATTTTCGCGTCGCCGACCCACAGATAGACCATCATCAATTTGAGAAAAATGTATTTCTTGCATGGGGTACTGCTCTATGGACTATTGGAACACAGTCCGTCCCGTAAAATCACAGTCAGTTGGAGGCAGCGCGTGTGTGCTGTGCGCGGACGAAGCTGTTATCTACCCAGTACTCCGAAGTAACTACCAAACAATTCCTGTAGGGAAGAAAAATAAGGCAAATTGGGCGAACGGCCCCGTTAATGCAGTACTATTGGTTGGAAGATAAAGCTACACGACGCAATGTGTCGTTGTAGAGGTGGGTTCACGACAGAAGACTTGGAATAGCGTAAACGAGAATGAACAAAAGTAAAAGTAATACGCTTACTAGTTGTTCCGGAACGCAAGATCTGTACTTTGGGACGTGGGCATTCCCTTCGCAATGGTTTCCGTTTCGCGCGGTTGCGTGTCTAGGCCGTACCGTTGACATTCCCGCCCGTCTTTCGCCTTCAGTTGGGCCCTTCGACCACAACCGCTTCTGCCTCGGCCTCCACCAACGCCGATGTCGAGGCCGATGTCCGAGTCGAGAAAGAATGTGAAAAAGTTGTTTAGCTTGAGTGCAAAGGACTGTAGTAGATCAATTTCTATTCTTTTCGACTTTTCGACTTTTTCGCGATTTTCGAACCGCCAGCCACAAACACGTGGGACAAGAATTTCCGAAATGAGTGTAAACCTACGTCTTTATCGTAGAACTGAACGCATCCTAATCCAGGCCGCAGCGAGCACAATTCTTGGATTACTGAGGAATTTAGAATGCTTCACTGGCATGCGTGCCAGTGTAGCAGTCTACCACTGGTCTACCAGACCCATTGCGATTCGCTATAAGATTTCTGTGTCCCCTCCTCATGCCGCTTTCGACTCTTTATCTTGTGCGCTTAATCAGTCACATGCTGTACCTTAGACATGACTCGGAGGCAGTGCAACTTTTCCACTTCCTAGCTATCCTTCTCTCAATCCCTATATGTCTCACACTCACAATACTTCAACCCATCCTCCAACTTTCAATTAATTCTCAATAATCTTTGAAAGCGTACGAAAGACGCACCAAGAACGACCTTCTCGCCCACCCACTCGCCGCCCAGCTACAAAACTGTGACTCATATAGCAGCATTCTCATCGTACTTCAACAGCAATCCAGGAGCTTAATCGGTCTCAAACCAGCGATGAAAGGTTGACAAAATGGTTGGATCCAACTGTCAAGGTTCTTTATACCCTTTCGGAACCCTCGGAGAAGGTGTCAGCCTGGTGTGCCCCATGATATCAAAGTGTCCGAAATCTGCATTCTCATGCTTATTTTATAGGTATTCTCACCGCGAAAGCGATCTTTGTCGGAATCGGTGTCCTTCTTTCAGTGTGTATCCTTCATAAACCTTCGTTTGGCCCGTCGTAATACAGACGTCTCTCAGGCAGCTAAAGATGTTCGCGCGGGCCAAGACGCCCTTTTTGAGGTCTTTGAACGCATAGAAACATTTTTCCAACGACTGGATATTTACACTAATGCGGCATTTAGCCAAGAAATGGTTGATATAATCACCAAAATCATGGTGGAAGTCCTGAACGTTCTTGGAATCGCAACTAAAGAGATCAGACAGGGACGGATGAGTAAGCTGTCGCTGTATAATTGCGTTGCCGTTGACAGAACCGTTCTCAGGAAATTTTCTCAAGAAACTGATAGGAAGGACCGATATCGAAGATGCGCTGAAGAGACTAGACAGGTTAACACAAGAGGAGGCTCGAATGGCTGCTGCGCAAATCCTGAAGGTCGCCAATACTGTCGATGACAAAGTCGAGGGAATTGCAAATAACATGGTTGGTGTGGACAATAGAGTAGCTGGCATCGACGACACAATGAAAGACGTCCATGACCAAGTGAAGGCCGTTGATGGCAAGGTAGCGGCGGTCATTGATGGTGCGCAGCACATCTTCAATCTATCATAAAATAATTGTTTGACCAATCACGTCCTTGTAGGTGGAAAGGGGGCCAGGGTAGTCATACAACAAGCCGCAGACGGCGTAGATCAAATGACACGTTCGTCATCTCCGAATAACGTCGATACTCGGTATAAAGACTCAAGCATCCTTACAGGGAATCAATTACGACAGGATCTTCGTAGATGGCTCTCCCCACCAGATCCGTCTACGAACCATAACATTGCATCTAATGCTCATCACGAGGGAACCGCGACATGGTTCTTCCGAGGCACTATTTACCAGGATTGGAAATCAACAACTTCTGAACCACTCCTCTGGGTTTATGGAAAGCGTACGCCTCTCTCCCATTCCTGCCTTACTCGGGCACCTCCTGACAAGATCTTATATGTGTAGCTGGCTCAGGCAAAACAATTCTTTGGTCTGTGTGCCGGATTCTCTATCTCTCAAAAGTGACTCATGTTATTTGTCGTTTTCCAGTTCCACGATCATCCAAGACATGAAAGTTATGTGCGATACCGGTCAAGCCTCGATGGCCTATTTCTACTTCGACTTTCGGGACATAGACAAACAACACTGGCGCGATCTCATCACTTCCCTTCTTACCCAACTTTCCTCACACTCAGGTCTTCGTTGTAACATTCTATCTCGTCTTTATTCCAAGCACGACGATGGCGCGCAGCAGCCTAGTGATGACAATCTGGCACGCTGCCTGAAGGAGATGCTCACGCTTCCGGATCAACGTCCAATCTACCTAATAATTGACGCCCTTGATGAATGTTCCAACACCTCAGGGATTCCGTCAGATCGCAATCGGGTTCTTCGGCTCGTGAAGGAGCTCATCGACCTTCATCTACCAGATCTTCATATATGTATCACAAGTCGCCCTGAAGTAGACATACTGGAAGTCTTCGAGCCTTTGACCTCTCGTCGAGTATCTCTCCACAATCAAAGCGGACAAAAGAAGACATCGAAGACTACGTTAATCAGTTGTTTACTCGGATTCAGAGCCAATCATGCGGAGATGGAGGAAGGAGGATAAGGAACTCGTGATTAAGACCCTTTCTGAACAAGCTGACGGCATGTAAGTGAATCGATTTGGATTCATAATACGAGTTTAAATTGTCGGGCAGGTTCCGTTGGGTATTCTGTCAACTGGAAATCCTACGTGACTGTCTTCCACCAAGTGTGCGACGTACGCTCAAGAATTACCCGAATCTCTGGACGAGACGTATGAGCGTATATTGAAGGAAATCAAGAAGCCGAATAGGGGCCTCGCTCAAGAGTGCTACAATGCCTTGTAGTGGCCATCCGGCCTCTTCACGTTGCGGAACTTGCGGAAGTCCTCGCGGTTGATTTCGATGATTCGGAAGGCATCGCTCGGTTGAACGCAGATTGGCGGTGGGAAGACCAAGAACAAGCACTTCTGATCGCCTGTTCGAGTCTGATTGCCATTGTCGAAAATGGTCATTCACGGGTGGTGCAATTTTCTCACTTTTCGGTCAAAGAGTTCTTGACCGCATCTCGCCTCTCCACCGCAAGCGAAGAGGTGTCGGCTTATCGCATCGATTTGGAGAATGCGCATACGATCCTGGGACAGGCTTGCCTAGGTGTTTTACTACAAACGGACGACGAGATTGACGGAAATACATCGAAGGATCATCCACTGGCTACATACGCTGCCAAGTACTGGGCTACTCATGCGCAATTCGGTGAGGTGTCATCACGGTTAAAGAAAGGGATGGAATATCTCTTCAACCCGGACAAGCCACACTTTAGGGTGTGGCTCACGCTATACGATATCGACACCGATCCCGACCGAGGTGCAGTGTTTTATTTGTTCACAACAAACAAAGAAATCGCTGCGACACCTCTATATTACGCGGCACTCTGTGGATTCCACGATCTCGTAGAGCATCTCATTACCAAGTATTCGCAGGATGTGAACGGGAACGGGGGCTACTATATGAGACCACTAATCGCAGCATTGGCAGGGGAACACTTCGAGACGGCAGATTTACTCCGTCATAACGGCGCGGATCCGCATATCCAAGGGCATGTGAAGACTATTCCATTGCATTCGGCAGCCTATTATGAAAATTTTGAAGTGGTCCAGAAATTAATCGAGTACGATGCCGACATCAATGCTGGGGATAAGGACAGGTGGACTCCGTTAAGCTGGGCATCGAGGGGTCATTATTTCAAAGACGGTTCCGTCCTTCGATTACTGCTGGAACGTGGCGCAAATGTAAATACTCGGGCAGACAACGACGGCTTCACCCCGTTGCATCGGGCTTCGGAACATGGAGCGCTGGAGATAGTGCGCCTGTTACTCGAGCACGGTGCTGACGTAGAAGCGGTCAACGGTAATGGCAAGACCGCTCTGCAGGTTCTGGGCACGGCACCATACGAAAGGGCGGATCACAGACGATGTGAGGAAACCAGACGATTACTAGTAGAACACGGGGCAAAGTGAAAACACCTTGTGGTACTGTAATTCCTTGTGGTATTTAGTACTTGTCTCGTGTCTGGGTTGGAGATATCATATTTCTTCGTTCCAATTTGTTGTAAGACTATGTGCCAATACACGAATACTGTAGCTACGCGTCGACCGTACAATGGACGTCAGTTGTAACCGAAAGTTACCAATTACTGTACATCTAATCCGAGAATGAGTTGAAATCGATCGCGGGGCTGGCTAGTAGTATCATGCGCATCTAACTTCTCCAATTTCCTGGTCGCAGACACACAAATAGACCATCATCAACTTGCCCGAATGTATCTCTTGCATGGAGTACTGCTCTATGGACTATTAGAACACGGTGCGCCCCGGGCTGATCTAGTTGGATTCATTGAACTTGAAAGTTCTGTCTTGTAAAATCACAGTTGGGTGGAGCAGTGCGTGTGTGCTAGTGTGCGGACGAAGCTGTTACTCTCTACCCAGTAATACGAAGAAGTAATTACCAAACAAGTCCTGTAGGGAAGTGGGAACCTGAGAGAAGAATTTGGAGCCGGTCCGCCGCAAGCCGATTTGACAGATGCTGGTCACGTGTGCCTTCGCGAAACATTGGCGTTGTCAACCCACTCGCATTACAGTCTACGGTGTATCGATCAATGAGCAGTGGGACAGCACGACTGAAGCGGAGCTAGATGATCAGGGTATTAACTACACGAATAAGAAGGCCGTCGAGAATTTCTGCCTGGTGCGCCTGATTGCAACTTTGAACCGAGGGGCTTTGAAGTTAACGCACGTCTCGTCTAGATCGGCACTCCGTTGCCTCCCTTGGAGAAAAAGGACGCGAACGAATTTGTTCCCATATGGAAACAAGATGTATGCCCGTCTTTTAACTTCTCCCTTCTCAGATTGTGAATGTGCGTCGTAGGTTCGAGATGAGAAAGGCCGTAGACGATTACATGGTGCCTTCACCGGCGGCTTCTCTGCGGGTTATTTCAATACCGTTGGCTCGAAAGAAGGTGCGTCCTCATTGTCGCTCCTTATCCTCCGTTGTACACTGCTAACTTTCCACAGGATGGGCCCCATCAACATTCGTCTCATCGCGGTCGGACCGTGCCAAGCAGAAGGCGTCCCGTCCGGAAGACTATATGGACGAGGAGGATCTTGCGGAACTACGAGAGAGTCAGATAATGTCCGGCGTAAAGGAGCAGCAACAGCGTGATGTTTCGGCGGCGCTCAAGCTGAACCCACGCAAGATGATACAGAGCAAGAGTGAGTTTCAACACCTCGTTACCCGTCCCCTTCCCCTGCTGACATCGGCATTACCACCCGGTCAAAACTAAATCGACAAGTTCAATCGCTACTAGCATACAGCGCGCGCTGATGCCCCCGCTTGAAGATTCTGCAGGAGTTCGCTTACTCAAAAAGATGGGTTGGCGCCCCGGGCAAGGCATCGGTCCACGTGTCTCCTGGCGTACGCGGAAAATACAGGATATGCTCGCCGCGGGAATGTCAATAAATGGCGTTGACATTGACGCGCTGGATGACGACGAGGAGGCGAAGCGCCACTTGTACCCGCCACGCGACACACTCGTGCCGCGCGTTTCGATGAAAACAGATGCTCACGGAATTGGCTTTAAATCTGGTGCGGGGCTCATCGAGAGCCTCGGGAAGAAGCACCCTCAGACCAAGGGCCCAAAGCTTTCTGGTGAGTAATGTTGTTATGCAGACGCCTATCGATTTAGTTTCTCCCCCTGCCCTACGAAAGCCGGTTTCGGTCTTGGCGCTTTGAACGAGGCCGAAGACGATGACATTGATGTTTATGATTCGACGACTCATGCGGAACGGACTTATATGCCTTACGATGCTATCCGTGACGCCGATGACGGCTCCAGTGTGAGCCGAGGCAAGTTGGTTCAAAAGGTAGTATCTTTTTTTTTTTTACCAAGTTCTAGACTGATTATTGCCAGACGTCTACGATGCAGCAGCGGTTCCCGAACGGAGGAGCCATACTAGCTGGATTTGTTCTCCCTCCCGACCCCTTACAGAAAGAGCAATGGTGACTGTTTCTCAACAATCATGGTTATCCGTCTCATTGGGTCTGATGCAGGTTTCCGATCCCAGAAATTCCACAAGGCTGGAAACCTGACCCTCGTCGGGTATGGCAGAAGGATTCTAAAGCAGACAATGCTACAGCGTCCGTATCTGCAGGGGCGACTGTGTTGGGAAAGAGAAAGCTGACTGCCGACGAGGTAATGTTTAGTCTTTTCAGCCCATCTCAATACTTAAAGAGAAACCCGATAGCGTGGTGCGATCCTGGGTGAAATACCCCTTCCATCAACGCGGTCTGTGTTCGACTACCTATCCAAGGAGGACCGTGAACGCGTCGAGCATGCCGCTGCTGGTCTCCAACCACCTGCATCCGATTCCACGCCAACTCCTGTGGAGACCCGTCCAGCACCAACCGGCATCCCTTACACCGCCCCCCATATAGCATCCGCAGCCCTCAAGGGCTTTATGCCATTCACCAATGATCCTGCCAAGCAAGCTCGCTACGTTGCCTACCTGCGCTCGCAGACCACGCCGGACCATACCGAGCTCTTGCCTCCAAAACTTCCCGGTCAAACGTCAGAGACATATCACAAAGAACTGTCTGATTATTCAAAGAGCGCGGGGATCTTTAAGCCTGTCTCGGGCGCAATGGCGAGCCGCTTTACGTCCGCCGCCGTTGTAGACACCGGACCCAATGCCATCGAAGGTCTTCATCAACCCACGCACGAACCAGAACCGACACCGGCACCAGAGCAGGAGGAAAAGGAGCGGGAGAAGAAGGCACTACTGCCGACTGAAGAAGTGCAGAGTGCGAAGGCCAATGCGGCGCGCGCGGGGATGTATGGTACGCTTACGCGTGAGGTCGTACCTTGGCAGCCATCCCGGTTATTATGCAAGCGCTTTGGCGTAAAAGACCCGAATCCGGATATTACGACTGATACGCCAATGCCTGGTGTACCAAATTCCGGTGGCAATGCGTGGAAGGCGGAGGAGGCACTTGCCGAAGCGGATTTGCAGACCGCCTCTGGGTCCACCGACGCAGATTTAACATCCTCCGTGGGTCGCCGGACGACGCGTGACCTGGAGAATATTGGTCTGGGAGAGGACGAGTCGCAGGGCCGTGATACGCTCACGTATGTGCGTCCGAGCATGGACATCTTCAAGGCTATCTTTGCGAGCGACGACGAGGACAGCGACGACGACGCAGGGGAAGATGGCAACCAAGAGAAGGGTGGCCCAGCCCCAGCCGCCCCAGATCCCGGGCCGTCAACATTGTCAAAGCGACTCGAGGAGAATCAGCCAACAGGGAACGCCGTGGATGTCAAATCCGTCCCTGCGCACCTTCGAACTCACAGTGCCGCCGATAAAACTCCCACATACAAGCCTCGATCGGTGGATCGGCCACCGACTGGCATGGTGACCGTAGACACTGCCACGTTCAAACCTACCTTTGTTCCTCGTGCCGAGCGGGAGACGCAGAAGACCAAGGGTGATAAGAGAGATGGTACGAGTCGCGGGAAGGATAATAAGAAGCGGGCCGCTAAAGCGATAGTATCGTTCGAGGAGGACGAAGGTGCCGCTTTGGTGATTGCACCACTAGCAGCGGACAAGGACAAGGACAAGTCGCGCAGAAAGAAGAAGCGTCGTAAGGAGAAAGGTAGTGCTAATGTTGAGGGCCCGGGGGAGGAGGATGTTGAAATGTGGGTAGAAAAGGTGCCACCACAGGTGGTTGCAAATTTCGCTACTAAAGACGCACCACCACCACCACCACCACCACCCGAGAAGGAAGTGCGGATGATTGGGGGAAACCCAGCGGATCCGTTACCTGTTGAGTCGACGAGTGTACCAGTACCGGAAGGGCCATCACGGGGTAGAAAAAGGGCTATTGATTTTTATGATGTAGCGCTTTAGTACTACTGCACTTTGGCTTATTATAACCATGGTGTGGAAAGTTCGCAGAAAACTTCCACTTTTTTGTCTTTTCTCTAATGTTGTACACCAAAGAAGTTGTCAACAAGGGCAGCATTACTGGGTGCCGTGACTTCCCGTGACCATGCGATAGGCGCCGAATTATGTCCGTTGCAATACAATTAGACACGTTCTAGTTCGCGCCGTACAATGGTGTTGGGTACTATGGTAAGTACAGCACATTCCACGGAGGTTCAAGTAAACCGATTAACCCTTGAGGCATAACTTAGTCATTAACATTAATAACTCTCTACACAACCTCAAGTTCCTGTAAGAGGACCCGAAGATGCGAGAAATATTATGGCGATTAACTTGAAGAAATATTTTGCATGCGGAAAATTATATTTGTTTGTCAGGGTCGGGCCCGTCATTTGCCAGCTTCACCCTTAGCCAAAGTCTTGTTACAGTACTGTAACTCTCCAATGTTTTATCTATCTTCTGCTTACCGTGAAGTTACCGGGTACTGGGTGCGTGTGTCCTTCCTTCGATTCTACCGATCCATAACTTCCTCAAATCATAGCCCTATTCGACGTCACAAATCCCACAAATGCACCAGTATAGGATAATTGCTCAAGTCTCTCTCATCCTTTCCATTCTCAATCTCATCCTCGCTGCTCCTATAGTAGTTCAAGAGAAACATGAGGCAGGCGACGAAAAGATGGTCATAGCAGACGATGCGGAGGCACCATCGGATAGTTCGACGTCTCCGCAATCATCCCCGTTGCATGAGTCGGCATCTCCTCACCCTTCAAGTTCAGGCTCATTTCAGATAGCACTTCCAGCGTGGTACTGCCATGCGTTGGAACCGGGTACTATGCTACCACCCCGCCGCAGCACGTTCCAGAGTGGTTGGAAGGGGTCTTGGGAGAACTGCCACCTCACTGGCACTGCTGCGGAGTTGATAATCTTAAACCATACTTTTGCAACTTTCTGATGGTGACGGACGTACAATGACGGTCTTGGACGGGCCTAGATCGTTTCGTCCATCGTCCGTCCGGGTGGTAGACACGAACCCAGAACGGCACGGGTACGCCACCCGTTGTACGGACTCCGGAGTAATGGGCACGGTGTGCACCCCTACCACTTCCTGAGTCGTCAAACTGTGATCCATACCCCCCAGCGCCCACCATTCATCAGATCAAACATCTCGCCCATTCTACTCTTTAGTCAATCACTACAAATCGACTGTGCTTACCGAATCTCAACCGCAATTGATTTCATCAATTTTCAGCGTTCTATCATCACACCACATCATTCATGGCATTCTCTCCCTCCGAGTTGGATCCTCATCACTCTTACACATTCTCATAGGATAGCTTCACCAATCTCGCTAAGCAGGGCTATGAGGCCTTTCAGTCATCCCAAGGTCAAGGCTAAGGAGGCGGTGATTGTAAGTCTATGCCGCATCGACGATGATCCTTGCATGCTCACCAGGCCAGGCTTGGCTAGGTTGGTAATCCCCATCATGATAGACCCAGTTGGGGACATCACCAGCGACGTCACCAGGCCGAATTCGGCCAGGTTGATAATCCCCATCATACTGTATGTATATAGGATAAGGGACAGATTGTATAGCATTCGTATCTCCTCCTTAAATCCTCGACACCCATCACCATCACCTTCCACTATCTCACCCCAGCCTCTCTACATATCGCCATGCCTCTCTCGATTGGTTTGGAGTTCGAAACAGTTGTACTATCCCTCAAACCTGCAGCCGAGATCCCCAAATCTTCCGACGCACAACTCCAACTCATAGCGGATGCCATCAGTGCGACCGGTGTGAAGGCCAAAGTCTACATTCCCACGTCCACCCGTTCTTCTCCCAACTACACTCTCTGGAACGTCGTGTTTGACAGCACCGTCCAGGAAGTGACATCTCAATCCGACTCATCGGACAGTGTTTTCCAAAGTCGCTTCGGCGCTGAGCTCGTTAGCCCAACCTACTATGAGACCGATAAAGCCAGTTGGAAGGAGGATGTCCGCGTTGCGTTAGGTGGTGTCGATAAATGCGTATCCTGGAAGGCTAATCGATCCACTGGTCTCCATGTCCACGTGGGGAAAGGGCGAGACGAGACGTTCACGCTGCCGCAGTTGAAGCGCCTGGCAATTTTGGTGTGCCGGTTTGAAAGTACTTTATTGCCTATCGCAATGAAAACCTTCTGAAATGGTCTTTATTCTACAACAGAGGCAATAGATACCCTTCACCCCGGCCATCGCAATTTCGATAACGACAATATTATGTCTAATCGATCCAACGCTATTCTCAAGAACCTAACACTTGCCCAGATCTATGATCGCATCCTGGGCGTCACCAATATCGCTGGACTTTCTGGTCTGCTGAACTACGTGGATGGTAGCGGTAGCGACCAAGAACTTTACGACGGATACAATGATTCTAAGTTCTACAAGGTTAGTGGATTCGATTTCTATCCTTTGCTCCATTTCTGACGAACTGGGGCCTGGGCAGGTTAATTTCACGTCGCTCGCCAAACACTCAACAGTGGAGTTTCGCCAACATGAAGGCACTGTTTCGGCGACATCTGCCATCAGCTGGGCCGAATTCGTCATTCGCTTCGTTGAATATGCGATTAACGCGTCTGACGATGCCGTTAAGACTGGTGGTGAGACGATTGATGATCTGGCTCGTTTAGTTCCCTTGCCCTGAGCATTCTCCGCTTCTGTACCTGGTTGTTCGCGCGTGGGATATAAATTCGGATATAAAATGCATATTTGCTCGTCATCCGGTCGCGCATAGTTCAAGAGACACGAGGTGACAGCAAATAATGGTTATCAAGGTTTTCGAGGTCCAGTACCGCGTCCACTGGAGGGGCATCGATTGTCTTTTCCTTTTTTGTCCCAGTATGGACTAGGAATACCCCGCCCCTCCCGCGCTTGATGGCAAATTAATGTTACTGACCGTACAACTACTGTATCTCATAACTTGTCAACGATCACAGTGCCTTTCGCAGCCGGCCGCCCTTGAAGTTCCCAGCGATGCTTGAGGATGAGTGGGCTCCGAGTCTCTCTGTCTTCACTGCATCATGGCGACAGCCTGCCGTGAGCCTGGGGTGTCATCTCAAACCACTGTTACTCCAATAACCGTACTTACTCGTTTTGTACAGCACGCCATCAGCCATCAATCCTTATCCTTGCAGACGGGCAGTGCTGGCAATCTAAACCCGACCGACTCAGTCACAAACACCGCGGCCAGCAGCACCAGCCTATTATTTGCCGCGCTTGCTGCCTTTTTCCTCTGAAGAGTATACCATCTCAAGGATTCATTCATCGACACTGACGGCGTATGTTTTCTTTATTTCTTTCCACTCGTACATATCATTTCATAGTCAGTCTCACTCAATGACTGTACCCGAGATCAGTTGAATGGACGGTTAACATCTATGGATCCGCATCATCTCCTACTAATTCCATGCCTGCGAAGAGCTCAATCCAATCATTCAGATGCTCCCGAATGAACGTGTCCAGATCCCAACGGTCCACCGAGACTGCGTCCCGTTCGCCATTCCACAAGTATACGTCCGCGTCCACCATGTGACCTTCTTCGCCGACGACAGTTACCTGAACCGGGATCATCGTGTACGCCTCGCCCTCGAAATCATCAAGCTTTTTCCGCTGGGACTTATTCTGAGGGCAAAGCAACAAACCGTCGACGATCGATGTTTCGTCGTGCTCTATCAGGGCAGGATAGTCTTTACCGAGCAGAGAGAAACGTGCATAGCCTTTCAGTTCTGCAGGTTTGACGAGAGGTGCCACAACATCGGTTTTCCGAGAATCTCCCGTTAGTGCCCAGGCTAGTAGCGGCATTGCGCGTAGCGTCCCATATAAGAAGAGTGGGCAAGGCGTCGTCTACCGCACCTTTGAATGTCGGCGTGCATGGAGAAAGGTATCAGGGCTTACCACTAGGGAGTTCTGACATGTAACTGTCGTTTCCATGATTGATTACGGTAGAGGTGAAAGGCGATGATGTGTGTCCTTGTTATCGGTCCGGAGAGTTCCCCCCCTTCCGGTCATGTGATGCCTTCCCACGTCCCACTTTTATTACGCTTACAGTCATTCATGGGTCAATGGACCCTCAATTTTTGTTGGCCTGCGGAAATTTGTTGTAGCATACATCAAGACATTATAAGTACATAGAATTATAACCATTAAAGTAAACTAACTAATGTGTATCTAAAAACTGTTATCGGATGTTGTTGGACTGTGCGATGAAGGAATCAGTATGAAAAATCGTTATCAAGCCCAAACTGGGTAATGGACCAGTCACATCAAAATGATCAAATGCGTGACTTTCCCAATTGAGAGGGTTCCTGATCACGATTCGGAAGGCGTGATGTGACACCCTCCAAACACTCATTTTGACTCATTCAACATCATTTTGTGAATATCTCACAATTCCGTTTTGCTATCAATGAGATGACTATCTGAAGTTCATTATAGAACATGTAGTTTGTATATAGCCACAAAAAAATGGAAATACATGAACATTTCTCATCGTTATTCCATTATTAAATTTCAGCTTTTGCTCAAAATTATGAAGAAACCAATCTTCCACAACATATGCTCATTGTATTACTCTAAATTTTTGATAAAACATAGATACAAGTTAGTTATTGAGTGCTACAAAGTTCCGAAGCGATCCAATCAAAAATGCTGTTGTCAGAGTCATTTGGTCCATTGACCCATGAATGACTGTAGGTGACTGATAGCAGACAAATTGGAGATACAGCTGCTACGCATGCTCCGTGGCATGGAGAAACAAAGGAGGGAGGAAGGAGAGGTGTGGGTCCCAAAGCCTGAGGATGTGGACATACCGGACGCGGTCGCTAGAGACGCCGGAGAACGCGCTGTCGTTTGCGGCTGGGCGGCTGTGTTTGGAGTAAATTTCCATGGATATCCATAGATAAATGGTCGCAAGAGGATCAGATCTAACAGCTCTGCACCCGCCCGAGGCTCAGAATTTGCAATTTCATTAGTAAAAGTTAGTCGGACCCAAGTTACAACCAAAAAAAAGACAAAGATGTACGTCATTATCAAAGTCGCCGACCAAACCAAAAGAATTGAAATATGATTTCACCACCAGATGGCATCATCGTCGTGTGGCACTCCTAAGTTCGTGCTCGACTGAGAAAATGCGGGCCTCGGCGGGAACGTAAACTGATCGTGTGACAATGACGTGAGGAACGTCTCCGCGCCCCCTGCTGAAGTAGAGGCGGATTTGTTCGAAGAACCGGGCACGGGATCGTCAGCAGCAACAGGGGTGATTGTGGCGATCAAGTCCGAGCCGTCCTCAGAAGCAGGAACAACTTCTCTATCGGCTCCGCTGGCAGCGGAGGCTTCCCCTTTGGGAGGTACTGCCCCCACGGCACAGCTCAACAACGACCACTCCTGGGGGTGTGGCAACAGCAGAAGCCGACTGGTACTCTGCAGAGACTACACCGATGTCGGCATCTGCCTGAGACGCCACAGGAGCGAGGTCAGGCAGAGTCGGTTTGGTAGCTTCGGTGATGTGAACAACGACTGGTGGAACGGCTTGGGTGACGGAAGCGCTAGGGTCTCCGCTTTCTACATCGCTCGCCTCTTGTTTTGTGACTTTAGCGACTGGAGCTTGAGCCTTGAGCGGCCTGCTCTTTGGTCTTTTGTTCCACTTCCTCTAACGCCCTCTCCACCTCCCTTACTACCCCCCTCCGAACGTCGCGAACTTCTTCGTTGCCATCGCTCTCCATCGCATCGAGCCGTTCAAAAAGGCCATTTAGAGCATGCTCGTAGGCGTGCACGGCCGCGTTATTCGAGGTGACCGCAAGTTCGGAATTCTCTTGATGTATGCGCACGCGGTTATGAATATCGAAACAATTGTGAAGGACCTACTAACATTTATCACGAGACAATGAAAGTGAGACGAAAACTACACGACTGATTTCCGAAAGAAGTGAAATTTATTGCTTTGCACAAGACCTTGCGCCTATGAAATGAAGAATTCAGTACGAGGATCATAAAGGGGAAGAACACGAGGTTAGTTCAGAATAGACCAGGATTGTCTCATACCATTTGTCCCCAGGACACATAGGCGTTTGTGTCCCTTGGAGTGAGGACAATGGCAGTCGAACGCAAATTACGAGTAATACATCCTCGATAGACAAATTCAAAGAACACAAGAACTCACCATGACGTGCCAAGAGTCAACCAGCAAAGTGTATGTTGTGTGAAACGTGAAACGTGTTTCAAGTCAGGCATCACGTGCCAGTGGTAATGTCTGGTTCTTTTTCTTTTTTTTCTGCCTCTCGCCAGTGGGTCACAATCCCCTGTCATCTCCTTAAACGACACCCTCGAGTTACTGTAAGTTACCTGTCACGACCGCGACCGCAAGCCTTGACAGTGCAGTCGCTGTCATGGCAGTGTCATTGCATCAGTCCGATTCAGTCGCAATCTGTTATCTGACATCACGTGATACTGTCGCACGTATGCGTCGTGGCGGCGCCGGCACACACGTACTGCGCCATCACCGCGTCGTCAAGAATTGCGTATGTGCACGGCTTGTCCAAATCACAGACACCCGTCTCCCCGGCAGCCATTTGAAAGGCTGACGTTTCCCTACGGCCCAGCACTGGCAGCACATCGCCTCGGTCCCCCCCGCCTCCCCCAAACACAAAGTCCTATAAAAGTACCCCCTCCGTCAAAGATGTCCCAACAACCCAACTCAACCCGAGTCACCGTCTTCTTCTTCCACACACACACACATCAATATATGCCACATAACAATTGGCAGCACTGTTACAAGCGCTATAACATGATCTGCGGTCCCTCCCGTCTCGTCTGGTTCGCCGTCGGCTCAGTCGCAACTTGGGCCTGGATCCGTCACCACCATGGTGGCCATGGCGCGTGTCCCCCACGCGTCGGGTACGGGTATCACCCTCACGGGCGTGCTGCCCAGTGGGAGCAGCACGACCAATCTGCTCCTCCTCCCCTTAATAACTCATCATCGCCATCGTCTCCCGGGCATGGTGGTGACTACGGCCAGTGGCGGCCAACACAGCCACAGCCACCGACTCAGACTCAGACTCAGACTCAGGGTCAATCCGAGTCGATAACACCGATGGACCGTGAGCGCCTGCGGCAGATAAGCCGTAGCGCTGAGGATACGGTGAGTGCTCGCTGAGTTGCAGTTTGCAGGAGGAGAGCGTAGCGCGTTAATCAATCCTTTTTTTTTTGGACATAGATCAGCGGTATGTCTGAAACTACCATCGACGGCATGATGGGCGCGTTGCAACGTCTGAAAGATGTGCGTCCCTAAACGTTTCTATTTTGGGGGCAATGGGAACGTGAACTGATCATGTCATACACTGACTAGCTTTTGGCTGAGCGTCGTGGTCAGCAACAGTCACAAGAGGTCGGACCTCAACAAGTCAATCCGACTCTGGCTACTTCACCAGAAGAGCCAACCGGTCCCCGTCATCACGTCTGAATAAACCAATTTTGCGTTTCCTACTATAAGCTTATTTATCCCAGCTCCGCGATACAGTACAATATGCGCTGATGCATAATCACTTCTCATGTATTTAACTGCACCTGGTGCGAGGCGCTTGTGAACCCGAATTTGAAATGTCGAATTGTTTGTGAGCATATCGGTCGTGATTTCGGCCTCCCAGAAGTTTTCCTTAAACAACACTCTGTTTCTCTTCCTCAATTATCTCTGACTCTGTTTCGCCACGTCGTGTGACATACGGGGGGAATTGAATGTCGATCGTGCCTTGTTCCTCGGCTACAAATATCATCAGAAGGAGCGGGAAGGCATCACAGACGAACATACGCGTGGAATGCCAGAAATAGACGAAAAGTCCCAATATAACCACGGTGAATGAAGGGAAGTAGAGCCAGTATGGTTGGAATTGCTACATGAACTTGTGTAAGAAAGTTGCATCAACGGAGGAGCGCAACGTACGAAGAGGAAAAGCCCTGTGATCTAGATCAGGCAATTATTGGCAGGAAATTTGAAATTAAGCGCATACCGAAAAGGAGACCATAGAAGTCACTGGAGAGCAGACTCAAGTTGAAATATGCGGAGGACGCGAGACGATAAAGCAAAGGCGCGACGGTATACAAGACGAACATTGCTGTGGGGCTAGTCAATATGTGGCAGTCGAAGTAGTCACAAGATCCACACCAGCTGTGTAACCAAACAAGAGCCCAACTAAGAATCCCAACGTCAGTGTGAAATTCGATACGGGGGTAGAGTTTCATACTGTTACGGCCACTCCACGTAACCTCCGTCATTTTGTGATGTTCAATGATAGAGGCTTGAACACCGCTAATAATTACGCCCCACATGCCAAGCTGGCCAACGACTTCGTAGAGTGGCCTGCGGCGGACGAAGAACTCCTCAGTCGCGTTCGCTACGAGCCGATTATCAGCTTCATCCGTGAGTTCTCTGGTTTAAGACTCACTGAAACCGTACAGGGTCGCGCCGAGGATCATAAAAGCGTCGCCCTTTCCCTTGTTCACCGCTGCCCAGTCCTTATGCGTGAGCTGATCGGCGCCCACGAGAAGGCCCAATCCGAGCACACAGATCACAGCCCCCTGCAGAGGCAATGAGGGCGGTATTTTTTATGCTGGGAAAAACATACCATAATTTGCGTCCAGTGGTAGTGCTTGCGGAAGTAAACCCATAAAAAGAACATGCATATAGGTATTGCCCATCTAGGTGAGGTAAGGAGACGATTTACGGAAGTGGAGGCTCTGCAGAGGCAGGACTCACGCATCGAGGAGCATACACGAGAGGAGGTTGGTATATTGATAAGCCTGTGGTATTTTAGGTTGGGGACTCGGCAGAAAATGGGAGTTCTAGCAAGTGAGCTGACTTTTACGACCAAAAAGTTACCCTCGACGTCACATGTGGCCAAGACGATGTCTGTACGGAATGTCAACCATCCTCTCCAATGCGACCGAGGAATCATAAGAACATACATTTCCACCCATCTTTGTAAATCAGTTTGAACCAGCCCTTAAAACCATCTATGGGCATAGCATAAGAAAACCTTCTTATCGAACGGGGCGGAACAT